>CAEFZX010026120.1:0-29750 GCA_903066825.1 Alfaro cultratus
TGTGGACTCCCAGGAACTTAAAGCTGTCCACACGCTCCACTGCTGTCCCCTTGATGTGGATGGGTGGGTGTAGGTCAGCGTTCCTCCTGAAGTCCACGATGAGCTCCTTGGTCTTCTCGGTGTTCAGCTGCAGGTTGTTTTTGTTGCACCACTCAGCCAGACGGTCCACCTCCTCCCTGTAGGCGGCCTCATCGTTGTCTCTGATGAGGCTGATCACCGGCATCGAGTTTGAGATTTTCTTTGCAGAAAAAATATTTTTTCCTAAATAACTCTGATGTTAAGTTTCCAAAAAAACTTTATGTATTTGTTTCTGAAAGATGTGAGTTCATGCTCTGAAACAAGGACGGGTCTAAGGCAGGAAAAAAAAAACATAATTATATTTTTGTGCTGATAAATGAGGAAAAATCACAGTAAAAAAGCTGCAGATTCTCAAAGACTTGTGTATTTGTAGTTTAAATCTGAACCATCTCCTTAAAACTGGTGGAAACTTTGATGCAGGACGAAAACAACAGAAAACAAAGCAACCTTTACAAACAACATTTACAGCGTCTTTATTTCATTATGCAGCAGGCGACAACATGTTTAACGGAGGCGCAGCCCCCACAAACGGCAACAGTGATGCAACACAAACGACAGGAAGTGAAGGAACCTGGAGGTTTACAGCAGTGATTTATAAAAATCTGTGCACTGCACAGCATTGGTGATGGTGATCAGATAAAACAGAGAAAATGTTGTAAATAATCCCACCAACATGATAAACTGCTGTTTAAACTCTAAACTCCTGTAAAACCTTCCTGTTTGCTGCAAGTCTCTAAATTTAGACTTTTGTCTAAAAATGGTCATTTCTGTCTCCAGAACAACAACCTGGAAGCAAAAGCATTCAACTGAATACATTCATATTAGTGGGATCTAAAAAAAAAAAAATTGGACATTCATGTGTAAATATTTCATCCTCTTTGTGTTTTTTTTAACTGACCACCCTAATATGTAGGATGGCGTTTGTAAAGCTGCACAAAAACAATTTGAATATTCATTCATTTATAAATGTCACAGTTTCAAGCTAAATATTTAGCTACAAATTCAATATTTAAATATCTTCGGTAACTAAAGATTTAACTTGAAACTAAATTGTTTACAAACTATTTAGTCTGACACTAAATATTTAGTCAAATATTTGCTTAATATTTAGTTTGATGACTAATTTTTACCTTCAAATGGAATAGTTTGCTAACAATATAGTTCAATGCTAAATATTTAGTTTGAAGTTAAAAATTCCACTTGCTAAGTAAATATTTAGCTTCAAACTAAATATGTATTATGCTAACTGTTCAGTTTGCTATCTAAATATTTCGTTTGAAACTGTGACATTTATAAATGAATAAATATCATGGTGAAAATATGACGTTGAACAATAAACCACCTTTAATCGGCTAATAACACAAATTGTTGCTTCCGCTTTTCGATTGTGCAACTTCACAAGTGGCGGCCCAGGCTAATCTGGATCAGTTCTGCTCAAAAAAGGACTAAGGTTAGATAAAGTTAAAAAAATATGCCTTATCTGTTTTTTCTCAATCAGTTATTAAATTTGTATTTAGCGCTATGGTTTGCATGCTGGCTGTGCAAATCTCAGGCCCCCTTTTCTACCATCACACTTAAAAAATCCAAAACAAACTTTCATTTCTTAAATTTCCTTATTCTTCATCTTTATGAAAGTGATGAAGGAAACTAAAGACTAACAGCAACAATTTGACTTCATTTATGTAAAATAAAACAATTAAAGACATTAAATATATTAGTGAGAAGGGATGAGGGCTTTAAACAAATGCTACCGCAACATAGCACCCAAAGAATGAGAATTCAAGCATTTTAATTTATATTATAAAAATTATGTGAAAAGATTTTTCTCGCTTTTAAAAACTTAAATTCATTTTATTTGTTTTTTCCGCTCACTGGTGAATTCCTGCTGCTCCTGCGTTTTATTGTGTTCCTGGTTTTTACTGCAGAGAAGGAAGAAAAATCATAACAAATGACTGTTTTCAAGAAGAAATATTCAATAAGTGTGTAAACACATTACAGGGTTTCTGCTCACCATCTGTGCACTCCACTTTGGGTTCCTCCCAGTTCCCGTCAGCTTGGCACCGGACCACCGGTAGATGGCGCTGTCTAAATCCCGGGTTGCACTGATAACGGATGATGGAGTTGACGGGAAACTCCGACCTCCGGTTTCCAAACATGCGTGTGTTTTTCACCACAGGCGGAGCGCCGCAAAACACTGCAGACAGCAGAACGCGTTACATTTACAAGCAACCACCTGAGTCAACGAGTCCTGCAAAAATTCAAACTTTATTGGAAGGACATAGAGGTGACAGGGGGCCCAGCCACCAGGGGGCGACAGACCTGCATGTTCAGCATCATCTCAGGAAAACTTTCATTTCTTTCTTGTCTTTATCTGTAGTTTTATCATATCTAAATTTCCACCAAAAAGTTTGAAAAGTCAGAAATATTCTAGAAAAAACATGTACATTTCAGAGTTTAAAATGACAAAAATTTGCTAGAAAAAAATGTAACAGATTAAGCTCAGAAATTTTCTAGAAAAAAGAAGTTTTTTAGGGAAATTCTTTGACATTTCAAACTCAAAATTTTGTTGTCAATGTTTAGGTTTGTTTTCTTTTGCTTTTTGTTCAAGAAAATGTATGAGATTAATTTAAAATTTTAATATGTTTTCTAGAAATGTTTTGACATTTCAAACTTTTAAATTTCAACATTTTCTAGAAAATATTCTGAGATTAATATAAAAATTTATAAGTTTTCTAGCATATCTTAAATTGTCAAACTCAGAACTTTTCAAGTTTTTAAAACATTTTGACATGAAACTAAAAATTGCTATTTTTTTTAGCACAATTTTGACCTTTGAAACTCAGAACTTTTCAAGTTTTCTAGAAAAGTTATAAAATTAATCTAAAAAATCTAAATATTTTAGTTTTTTCTTGCAAATTTTCAGTTTCTCAAACTCAGAGTTTTTTCTAGAAACTTTCTTTGACTAATTTAAAAATTTTGTGGAAATTTACCCTATTTCTTCCTATCTGCAGTTTCCCTAACACTGTCATATTCAACAAATCCATATCAGCCCTTACCACTAAATCAAAGTTCTGACTTTTGTCTACTTATTTAAATTTTACATTTATACAAACTGTTTATAAAGTGATGATGGTTTCTGTTTTTTTGTAACAAAAATTAAATCAGCAGCTGAGTAATATTTCCTCATGACAGAGACGAAAGCAGAAAAAAAGAAAAGAATTTCCTCTTTGCTTTAGAAAGGAGCAGTAACTTTGTTGTGTTGTGCTCTTTGTGACCCCTGGTGGCCAGAATCAGGTACTGCTTTGAGCTTCGTGCAGCGCCTGCATCAGACGCGGTTTCGTACCTGCATCAGACGCGGTTTCGTACCTGGTCCCTTCTTACAGGTGAACGGCAGGTGGAAGCTGCAGGGAACGTCGTTCCACTTTCCGTTCTCATGCCAGATCAAAACCACGCAGTCCTCTGCTGAGTTCAGGTCTTTGTCTGGCTGGTTCAGCTTCCAGTTCTCATATTGCTAAGAAATAACAATAAATAAATTAAAAAGGAGGGGACGAAATTTAGAAAGATATTCGTCTTTGAGATTATGAAGCAAGTAATTTTGAATTATATGCATCTTTTATTTGTATATGTTCAGTTGATTCGTTTGCACTAATTGTTTTTTTATTTTTTGTGGTGGGGGGTCTTTGTGTTTTATTTTATATATTTTATAAATGTATATATTTTTATTATGTGGATTTTTCTTATTACTTTCTACTTAAGCTTGTATTGTCACTTTGTAGCGATTTGCATGTTGTTTTGATTACTTCTTCTCTCTATGAACCATTTGCAGCCATTCTGAATTAAATTTTTGTTATTTTGTCCCTTTGGTAAAGTAACAGTCAAAAATGAACAGGAATATTTGGTTCATTTAGCCTGAGAGAGACATTTTACATAGGTTTTATTTTCATCATGTTTTTTATATGTTTATAAATGTCAGAGTTCCAAACTAAATATTGAATTAACAAGCTAAATATTTTGGTCACAAATAAAAAAAAAACAAAAAACAAATTTAGCTTGCAAATTTCATATTTTGTTAGGAATCTAAATATTTACTTTCTTTGCACATTAATAGCTGACATATCTGCCTTTATAGAGCTTGTTCTGCCTTGTGGGTTAGATATGCAATTCTTTCCTGTAAATTTGAATTATTTTAGTTATTTATTTCCACGTTTGTAAAATGAAAGTAGTTTGTTCCTAACAGGAATCGTGTGAGAAGTTAAACTAAACCCTCAGTGTGATGCCTGTGTTCACCAGTGGAGAGCCGTCCGTCCACTGGAAATCGTTTTGCACCGTTTTGTCGTTCAGGCCGATCCACTGGTAGTCCTGCGCATTAGCTGTGAAAAGCAAACACATTCAGATCATTTTCATTCCCTCTCACATCGCCAAACAGATTCCAGATGAGTCGCTCACCGCTGACAAACTGCTGCTCCTCTGGTGTGATGATGCTGACCAGGTGAGCGTTCAGGTGTCGACAGCGTTGCTCCGCCTCCAGCCACTCTGCCCTGTCAAAGACGTGCAGGTAGCAGTTTCCCTGAAACTTGGTCCAGCCGTCTTCACATCGCTGCTCCTCTGCAGCCGCGAAACACAGGAAACCATGAAGCAACTCGCAGGACTTGAAGCCTCCGTTTGTCTTTTGCAACTTTAAGCAAGAGTCTAAATGTTTTGCTGGTAGGAAATTATTTCACATTTGTGTGAAAATATGTTCTTGGATAGTAAAATGCAAAAACCCTTCTAAATAATTTACTGTTCTTGTTGATAAAGATTTTAAATAACCTGTTGCTACATCTGAATTACTTTCTTTCTGTAATTTGATTAAAAAAATGATCAGTTAAACAATTTTTGCATTTAATATCTTAAAAGGTTAAACTGTTTGGACAGTATTGGTTTTATTTCCATGCAACACACATTTCTCTGAGAAACTAGTAATTAATTAATTAATACTAGTCCTACGAACCTACATATCATGACAAGCCTGGAGACAAACGTCCAGCTAACTGAGGAGTTCTGAACAGTCGACACCAAAACCGAAACACAAATGTCAAACTTTATTCAACTGAAAGTTTGTCAAACAGCCAAGCAAATTTCAGAATTTATCTGCAAAAATTATCTCAGGGGAAGATAAATTTTGTATTATCAGCAAAAGCGCTAAACAAGAAATTAGCGGCACTATTGACGCACTCAGATGACCAGATGTTTGCCATATCCTACTACCAGGTAACATGCTGAATGCTAAACACTCACCTTTACATAAAAACAGATGTGTTCAAAGTCATCAGTTTCTGTAATTTTACTGGAAGTGAAGTGAAATCACAAAGATAAAGATAAAGACGACTCTGGGAGCCGCACCACGCAGTTTCCCAGGTTTACCCTCCTGTCGTTGTTTTGACTGGCCGTTGTTAGTATTTATTAGCTGAAGCTGATCGTACCGATCTCACAGCGCTCCCCTCCGTAGCTGGGCAGGCATAAGCATCTGAAAGAGTCTGCACTCTCCACACAGGTGGCTCCATTGGTACAAGGGTTGGGATGGCACACTTCTGCCTCTGGAAAACACGGTGGCCAGTTGACACTACGGTTTAAGTGGGGTTGAGGGCGAAGACGCAGTAACAGGGTGAGATAATTGGAGATGTGATAAACGACTACCACACCTTCAATAAAGACTGTGAAACATTGTAGATGCTGCAACTTCAGATCCAAAGTATTGCAAATTCCAGTACTTTAATATGTTTCTCCGAATTAAAGAGGTTGAAATTTGAATATTTATGTTTGAATCTGTTCTTAGTTGCAACAGATTAGTCGTCAAGTCCAGTTGGATGAAAGAAGTTCAAGAATGCTAGCATGAATTTAAAGCGACAGAGCGAAGGCAGTGTAGGCAGGCAGAGCAGACCAAAGAACAACAGATGTACGTGCCATGTTTTACATGGAGGGGGAGCATCACCAGAGCTGATGCATGTTTGACAAACACTCTGCATAAAAACGTAAAAACAACACATGAAAACGCAAATTTGATGCAAATCACACCAGGACAAGACAACAACGATGAGGTTGGTGGGGAGGTGCAGTGACACAGTCCCTTACAGTCAAGCATGCACAAACAATACAAAACATGCAAACAACAAACATACACATTCATTTATGAATAAAGCTACCAAAATGACAGAAAACTGAGAAGAGGAGAATAAATGTAAAGCTTACCAAAGCAGAAAGCAACTCCTTCCTCCACTGTGCATGAACCATTGACACAAGGATTTGGTTCACATGGGTTGGAAGCTTCAAAGATAGAAAAGATCAGTCAAGAGTTGTTTTTTGGTTAGATGTGTCACTATATGTTAAGGGTGTATTCTCAATCATGCAGGACTTTATGGTCTTAAGAGTTAAAATGAAGGAAATTGATCTTCTCTTGTGTATATTGAAGACGCATTGTCATCAAAGTCACTTGAAGACGTTTGTTACTCATCCAAGGGACTTGAAATTGTGTCATCACTCATCTCTTGAAAGTTCTTTTATCTTGAAGACATTTCATCTTCAAAGTAACAAAATAGGCCCAGTTGCCTTCATTTAACTCTTAAGACTAGCCAACCATTTTGTCTCTTCCTATTTGGAGGTAGTTTGTTTTAATCAATCTAAACACCCCAGGTGCTTGAACACCCTTAAACTGGTCTCATGTCACTGCATGTGCAGATAATATAATATAAAATCATCATTTGTCAAGCCGAACCATCTCTGTGGTGGACAAACATGAAGAGAGAAGCAGAAGATATAAAGTTAACCTACCTTCTGGGACAGCTGGTGTTTGTACAAAAGCTGGTTTGACTTCTGCAGCAGGAGCTGCTAATCCTGCAGGGACAACTGCTGGACCTGGAGAAACATAAACTCTGGAGTTGTGTGTCAGTTCAGTTCCATGAATATCTTCCTCTGTTCTTATGATGGGTTCTGTTAGTGCTGGGTCAACTGATGGAGCGGGTAGGACCAGTGGATCAGAAGAATCTCCAGAAGAAGAAA
Organism: Alfaro cultratus; assembly: GCA_903066825.1. Classification (NCBI taxonomy): domain Eukaryota; kingdom Metazoa; phylum Chordata; class Actinopteri; order Cyprinodontiformes; family Poeciliidae; genus Alfaro; species Alfaro cultratus. The sequence goes on from CAEFZX010026120.1 coordinate 7,114, forward strand.
CCCCTGACATGAAGGTGTTATCCTCAGATAAGTCCTTGTTTCCTTTGAAACCATTGTTCCCACTTGCTTCTCCACTGTACTCCACTGAGTTTTCTCCCAGCTCCAGAGGCACCTTATCATCTCCAAGTATTTCTGTCATTAGACCCTGAGTGAAAAATATAGCACTGCCCTCTTCCTCGCCTTTGGTTGTTGATGTTTCAGATTTAGAGAAACCAGATCCAGAAACTCCAGTTCTAGAATCAAAACTGCAACTTGAGATTCTAAATCCAGATATCTGCCCCCCACTTTCTGTTCCAGAGCTGTAGAATAAACCCCCAGCGGCCTCCTCGTGTTCTCCAGAAGGTGACCCAATAAGTTTAGTGAAGCCTGAACCCAGAAATGTTGCACCAGTAAGAGACTCGGAGTCACTTCCAGAGGTTGACCCACTGAGAATCCCAGATCCATAAAAGTTTCCAGAACCACTGAAATCTAACGGACCTCCATCAAGGTTGTACTCCTTCTTTGCATCAATTAGTTTGTCATCTATTATTAATATCGGAGCATCTCCACTTCCAGAAATGTCTCCAGATCGTCCACTTCCAGATGAAGATCCAGATAGAAAACCAATAAAACCTGACAACTCCTGGTCCAAGATATGACCCGTGCCAGTGAGATGTCCAGCATCTTTTTCAATGAAGTCAAATCCAGATCCAGGCCCGGACATATCTCCACTTCCACTGAGTTCCCCAGAATCACCTGCAGACAAAGGGAATATAAGAATGTCTGTGCTTCCTTCTCCAGCCTCTTGAGGTTCTCCTGACGTTGAGCCCTCTACTGGTGCAATGCAGGGTCCAGAGAAAACAACTCTGAGTCCTGACCCTGAACCAGATGCACTGGCCAAACTGGATCCTCCACTGGTCACCACAGTCTCTGAGTACCCATCTTGGTCTCCAAAGGTGATTTTGCCTCCAGAACCAGATATATCTCCAGAGGTAACCTGGTCTCCAGAACCAGACTGAACTCCAGAAGTAACCTGGTATCCAGAACCAGACTGATCTCCAGATCCAGACTGATATCCAGAGGTAACCTGGTCTCCAGAACCAGACTGATCACCAGATCCAGACTGATATCCAGAGGTAACCTGGTCTCCAGAACCAGACTGATCACCAGATCCAGACTGATATCCAGAGGTAACCTGGTCTCCAGAACCAGACTGATCTCCAGAACCAGACTGATCTCCAGATCTAGACTGATATCCAGAGGTAACCTGGTCTCCAGAACCAGACTGATCTCCAGATCCAGCCTGACATCCAGAGGTAACCTGGTCTCCAGAACCAGACTGATCTCCAGATCCAGACTGATCTCCAGAGGTAATCTGGTCTCCAGAGTTAAATCGTACTCTAGAGTTATCTCCTGCAGAGCCTGAATCAAAGTCTGCTGAACCAGAACCAGAACTTGAAATCTCCACGGGGATGGGAGGAACGATGAAGAAACCATCTAAAAAAAGATGTGAGGCAAACATGTTAACATTTATGGGTAAAACTCCCAAAATCTACCTATTATTTGAACTTACCAGGCCTTAATAAGTCAGTATCCGAAGTCTGGTTAGGTAGAGCCTTCTGGATGTCTGTGATGTTCAGTTCAGTTTCATTTGTTTCAGACAGAAAGCCAACTGCAATGATAAATCAGTAAAAGAAAATAATGAATGCCCCACTTTAATAAAATTTAGCCAAAACACATCAATGTCTACCTCTTATACAGTAAGCATCAAATCTGGCATCAGGTTCAGGGTAGTGTGTTTGGTTTGGAGGAGAGTACAAAGTGTGCACCCCTGATTTCTCTCCTCCACATCCAGGTCGGGGGCTGATGATGGGGTAGCGAACGCTGCGGTCCAGTAGCCAGCCCGCTCGGCACTTGTCCAAGCCCAGTTTCCAGGCTGCATAGAGCTCTCCAGTGGAGGCCAGAACCGCACTGTGGTTTTCACAGGCAGAAACAGCCTCGTCGTAGGTGAAACCCTCAGCAGATCCCACATGAAAAACCTCTCCTGTGCAGTGAAACATTTGGTTATACAACCTACTTGGAATTAGAACTTACCAGGTAAGTTCTAATGTCTACCTGACATTAGACTTGTCTCTGTCTAATGTCAGGTAAGACTGACATTAGTTACCTTTGATCTCCTTGGTGTAGCAGTAAACATCGTATCTCTCCTCTGCTGGTCTGAGGCCATATGTCCGAACTCCAGGTTGATCTCCAAGATCTCCAGCACATTTTTCTCGAGGAAACACGATAGGATACCTATACAGAAACAAATTACATTCTAGAAAGTATTTGCTTCTAGAGATTCAAAAATCTATTTTTAGGATTTACCTCACAGTCTGGTCTAGAAGCCAACCTGCATCACATTGGTGGTATCCATCCTCGTATGCTTGCTGCAGCTGCTGTGGTGTGGCCATGGAGCCTCTGACACCCTGGCAGGCCAACTGAGCCTCAACGAATGTGAGAGCATAACGGCCAGAGGGTGAGCAGTAATGGAAGACCACACCTACAGTGTAAAGGAAGAAGAAGCTAGAGCCACCAGTTTCCTCACTACATCTCTAACATTTCTCCCAGGCAGCCTGACCTTAGTAATATTTCAAACCATTGGTCTTCTTGACCAAGGATGAGCTAAATAAAACGCTACTGGCACAAACTCCAAAGCTTAAATGCTGTGCCAACACGGTATGTAGTGGGAGCTAATGTTAAGGCACTAAATTCAATCAGGTTGATATCCATCATGTGACACTGGCTCAACAAGTAGCTACTATAACACAGTGTATCATCATCGTAACGGTGAAATTAGTTGTGGGACATCTATCCTATGACTACATTTCAGGAAGTGATTCTTTGGAACAGAAGTTTCATTCGTGGTTTCAGCTCTGTAATTATTGAGTATTGCTATCTCTGGTTCTGATTTTGCTAAATTGATAACATCAGTAGATTTTACACTCTTGACTGTAGAGCTACAAGCTGAAGTTCAAACTCCCATTGTGTTTGTCTCTCTTGTTGTGTCCTTGGGCAAGATACTTATCTGCTGATGATTGCAGGAGGTCGTGGTGGTGCAGGTGCTTGGCACTGTCACTTCTGTCAGACAGCCCCAGGGCAGCTGTGGCTACAATGTAGCTCACCACCATCAGCATGCGAATGGGTGAATGACTGAATGTATGACTGTGGGGTCTTCTCGACTTGACAAAGTGCTATACAAGTAAAGACAATCTACCATTTGCATGTTTTACAATGCTCTTAGATATTGTATTTATGTTTATATCTTGTTCTTACAGTTTTGTTTTGTTCCTATATGTTTCTTGTTTAGCGGTAAGTGCGCTAAACATTTTTAAAGTTAGCAAAAGCACTAAACTAAATATTAGCTTAGCTATTAGTGGCTTAGCGGAAGTGAGCCAACCACTGCTTATAGTCTCTGAAGTTCTTATACATTTGTTTCTTTACACTCTGTCTGACTTATCACTCAGTTTGTTTTCTTATGCTATTGCAGCAGATATTAAACCCTTTAGAAAGAATGTTAATCATTCTTGGACCACTTTAAAGAAATGTAGGAAAGTCTGGGTGCTGGGAAGGAAAGAGCTAGTCTGGATGGTGGCTTTTGAGCTGAAGTTATTAACCAAGAGTCAACCGTTTGATTGCTGACCTGCTGGAGAGATGACAGAGGTTTTGTTGGGCTCCATTTCTACAGCTGGCTGGTTGGTGACGGCCTCAATAAGGTCAAAGGTGAAATCTGTGAAGTTTGTTGGCTGAGGAAGTGGCAGCTTGTTGGGATTCCCGCTGTTGGTGAAGCTCAGATCAAATGGCTGCTGGGTCTCCACCTCTCCAACTGCTTCGCTCTCTGTGGTCGTCTTGCTGAAGAACACCTCTGGACTCTTCGTCACTGTGGTAACAATCACAACACCACTCCCCTCGTCTGTGCCTGAACCCTCATCATCAGGGGAATCTGAAGATAAGAGGGGGAAACAAAAAGTTACCAAACAGAAACGAATCAGGCAAGATCTCAGAACAATCTCAATAAAAATCCTACTAAACACACTGACTGAAAGTTATAAAGCATTTAAAAGCAACCAAACTGCTCCTGCTGCACAGAACAGTAAGTTTTAATATAGTAATCTATTACCCAAATATCTGTCAGCTTCAAGTAGAGCCCAAGGATTATTGGCAGTAATCCCAGAGGCATGTTGTTGTTACACTGCACCAGATGGATGCCAGAGCTCTGTCTGGGTCCATACCACTTCCAGGGCCTGTCTACTTTAAAATTAGAGCAGCTGAGCTCATATAGTTTTGAATTTGTGTCATTGTGTTGGGTTAAAGACACAATCTTCACCACTGCAAACACAGTTCTGATAACTGGTGCTTGTTTTACCCATGTTTGGTAAATCAGCCGGTTTCCATTCCAGGCAGTGACGCATGTGAAGCCAAATAGGTTATTTTAACCTTTGCTTCCTGACTATATCTCTGTGAGAAACGGTTGCTCTGAAATGGAAATATTCATCAACATAAATCTAAGCTATGATCTAACCAAATGTGAATAAACAAAAAGTGTAACTGTGAAAGGAGTTTGGGAACTAAGTCTTTGTGTATGACTTCATCAGTTTCTCACCAATATGGAGAAATTATCTTCTTTACAGCATTGATTTAGTTTAATGAAGTTTACAGATATTCATTTCTGCAAAGTCTGGTTGATGGTTGATGTCTGCACATTGACTAGACTATTGCAACAACTTAAATGTATTGAAGATTTGAGGCCGTGTTGGGACTCATGCTCTTGTTGAGGTTCCAGTCTGTACCAAGTTTTGGCTGTTAGACCATGGACTTACATTTAAGTCGACTAGTACATGATCAAGTCAGTGACTGAAGGAGAGATCCACTAGCAATTCTACTTTAGTTTTAGCTGTCGCCAGGATTTTATAGATATAACTTGGCAAACCTAATGCACTCTCCCCTTTTAATTTTTAGAATCCTTTCCAAGCGAAGGGATCCAAAATGTCTCAGGCACAATTTCACCAACTCCCAAAGTGCATGGATTTGGTCAAAGGATTGATGAAATGAAGGCTCCAGCAAAACTCGAATGACTAGAAAACAACTTTGTTAACATACCAGTACGACATTTCCTAAGAGATTAGAAGGACTATGGGAAGAGATCTGTATATCTCTGGTCCAAAGGCAGTCATAATTCAGCCACCAAAACTTCCACTACTACTGATGCACACCCAATACAACAGAAACAGTGGTTTAAAGACACAAGTCCAAGGCAAACATTCATTGAACCACTCCAATATAGAAAAAGACACAACGTAAGCTTCAACTACCAAAGATGAAGTTTACAAGATAAAACGTGTTAGTCTGCAAATAAAGTTGTTTCCTTGTCCTTCTAGTGCCAATGGGGTCTTCATTTCACTGTCCTTTCCAAACAAGCCATAATTAACCCAACATTCAACCTGGGGCCTGAAGATTCTTGGAGGTGGTTGTTGGGGATTTGTAATTTATTTTAGCATTGCGCTGTTGGTACATTCACTTGAAGGAAGATTGGTAGCTGCCTTCAATGTTTTCTGTTTCTTAATCTTTCTCATCTTAAACAGAGGGACATCTAACACTCAGGAAATGGCCATAAGCCCTTACTAGCTAGATGGGCACTAGCAGTTGCTTCTCTAAGGTCTCTAAGGTCATTGCTCCGGACCAGCAATGTCTTTAACCTACTGCTTTATAGGCATGGTATCCAACTGTATCTGTTTAGCATTGTCTGGATACGGTTTTCCATCTTGTGAAAACAGAAAGAGCATTCCTTTTTCCCAACAGGAAAAAGGAATGCATTTTTTCAAGTATTCCTTGCATATCCAAATTTCACAAATTTGGATATATTTTGTTACAGAAATGACAATGAAAAGTGTTGTGTTTTTGTGCACATGAAGGTATCCCTATATAATAAGCATTGCTGTATTCTGACCTCTTTGTATAAGAAGTAATATTCCAAAGTAACAATGATTTCAATAGATCCATCTCGTGAGAGTCTTGGTATACCTGTGTAACAGAAGGCATCATAGCGAGAATCAGGAAGTGGGTATCCTGTTTGGTTTGTGTGGAGATAAACTGTTCGCACCCCCAGCAGACCCCCTCCGCATTGTGGCCGTCGAATATTGATGGGGTAGCGGACACTCCCATCTCCCAGCCAGCCGGCATTGCAGATGTCCAAACCGTCCTGCCATGCAAGGTACAGCTGACCTGTGGTGGCTAGCCGAGCTCCTTGGTAGGAGCACGACAGCGCAGCCTCAGAGAAGGTGAACTTCCCTGCAGAGGTGCTGTGAAAAACTCTGCCTGTTCCAGAAAAGGAAGCTTTGTTTAAGAAACTGTTGGGGAAAAAAAGCCAATAAACTACATGGACCAAGACTATGTACCTGGCATCCTATCTGCAAAGCAGTAAACATCATATGTCTCATTGAGATCTCTCATGCCATACGTCCTGACCCCAGGGAGTTCCTCTTTGTCGCCATAGCAGTTCATGCGAGGCTCGTGGATTGGGTACCTGTAGTTGGACAAAAAAACTTATTTCATACTTGCTGCTCAACATTTTAACAGTTATATCTTCAAATGTCCCAAATTAGTCCACGATTTTGCAGACGACTGTGTCTGTTGAATCTGGCAAATGTGATAAAACACAAACAAAATGTGTCACAACTAGCAACGGTTGCTAGTTGCTTGACTAACTCACCGCACTGTTTGATCAGACAACCAGCCAGCGTCGCACTGGTGGAAACCATCTTCAAATGCTGCTTGAAGCTGCTCTGGAGAAGCAATGACTGCACTGTTCTGGGCACATGCTGCCTTCGCTTTCTCAAAAGTCAAAGTGTAGCGACCCATAAAGGGCCGGTAGTGGAACACGATACCTAAAACAGTCAAGGGAGAGTAAATATTTAATGTACAGCATCATCCATACAAGGAAACTCTAAATGCATTAACACTAAAAACAATGGAAGCTTTTTATTCTAATTTGAAGGACTCAACAGTTTCTGCTTATCAGGTGTTGTCAGAATTGGCTACAGAGATGAGGAATATAGAAACTAAAAGCTGCCTCCCTTTGTTTAGTTCTGGCCCTGGGAACCCAGAGTAAGCTGTTCTTTGAGAAGCATGTCTGTTAAATAAAAAAAAAACTTCAGGTGTACTCAGTCCAAGACCAACACTCAAACAGGAGGCCAGTGGAGGGATTTATTGTTCCTACATACTTATTGTTTAAGGTGAATTATGACTGACTTGATTAAATTTGAGTACCTTGAACAAGGACATGCACAATGTCATAGGCATCCTCAATGCCAATCTGAACTTCACAGCGATAAACTCCTGTGTCACTGGAACGCAGCTCTGATATTTTGATGGTGGCATCTGTTGGAGTCTGGGGGTAGCTCTGCAGCTGAACTCTGTCCAGATAACTTTCGCTGATGCGGACCTGTCTCTCCAGAGCCACAAGGATGGTAGTCGTCTTTTCCTTTGTGACGTAGCTCCATTTGATACGGTGGGAAAAGGGAGCGACTGGGGGAGAACCAGAATCTTCAGCAGATTGGTCCTACAAATGGACAAATAGGGGCTTATTTTATATGAAAAAAGAAAATCCAAGAATGAGGTGCCACAGTGGTGCAGGGGCAGAGTGTGCAGCCCAACGTGGCCATTACAGGTTCAAGACCTGGCCCAATGACCTCTTGGGTTACTTTCCTGGCTGACCATTGTCCAAGAGCCAGCACAACTTTAAAAAAAGAAATACAATCAAAGTCTGTACTAATTCTTTAACCAGTGTCTTCTTCTTATCTATGATCAAGTCAAAGCGGCACATTCTCAAAGAAAACTGAGTCATCCAATTTCTTCAGTGATAGTCATTCTGGGGGATCCCGGTCCTCAATTACCTTTAAACTCTACTCTGGTGACCGGGGATCCCAATCCTCAATTACCTTTAAACTCTACTCTGGTGACCGGGGATCCCGGTCCTCAATTACCGTTAAACTCTACTCTGGCGACCGATGATCCCAGTCCTCAATTACCTTTAAACTCTGCTCTGGTGACCGGGAATCCCGGTCCTCAATTACCTTTAAACTCTACTCTGGTGACCGGGGATCCCGGTCCTCAATTACCTTTAAACTCTACTCTGGTGACAGGGGATCCCGGTTCTGAACTACAAACAACCATCCTCCAGTGCAAAGAGAGAAGAGCCAAGCCAAACAAGATGGCTGCAGATGTTATCTCAGCATATGAAAGCATGGCTAACACGCTCTGAACAGCTTTGTTCACTTCCTCCACTGTCATTGCTAAAACTACAGGTATGATTCTAAAACATATTTCACAACTCAGAGACGAAGTTCCGTATGAAGGCAATAGCCATGCTAACATGCACTGAGTAGTCTTTAAAGCAGATTAAAATCCAGAAACGAAAAAGATTGAAATGTGACCTGAAAGTAGCACGGCAGTAGCAGAGTTTCTCCCAGCAGAGGGCGCTGTGAGCCCTCCAGAGGAATGCTCACAGTCAGAATATCCTCTGGATCTGTCCCAGAATCACAAAAAAGACAGAAAAATTCACATGAAATGTCTTAAATGTGAAAATAAAAATGAAAGTTAAAAACACAGAAATACAAAAATATATTTCTTACCCATGAAGGATCTCTGGTCATAAAGATAGTCAAATGTTGCAGAGGACACACATAAACATAAATACAGGAGCACGGTCCACTTTAACATATTTTACCTTAAAATGGAATAAAGAAAAGAATATCTTATTACAAATTAACATTAATATTAATATTGTATATAAAATCAGTTGCATAAAGATGGAAAATTAATAAATAAAAATAGACCCAAAGTTTAGACATCTTTTGGACAAAAATATAAAGTTAAGTGAAAATTTTGGTGTTTTAAGGATGAAAATGACAATAATTCATGTCACTAACAAAAAATAAATATTTTTTTAAAAATCAGTTTATTTCAATAAACAACTTACAAAACTTTAGCAAAAACTGTCTGTCTGGTGACGTTTTGGTTTAAACATGTTTGTTTTTCTTTCAGTGGGCAGAGAATCCAGAAATTTTACTCAAGTAAGAGTAGAGATACTTCATAATAAAATTATTCAAGTAAAAAAGTACAGTGTAGTAAAAATACTGGTAAAAGTAAAAGTTTTTCAAACAATTACTGCAGTAATTGTTACTCTGGATTTCACTTAGTTTTCTTCTGTGGGATCAACATTTTCTGCCTCTTTACATGACTTCAGTTGTCCAGATTATTTCAAAGTAACTTGTTTTTGAATCAGCAGTGACGTTTGGGTGGAAACGCCTCCTTTGGACCGGGTGTGGCGCCTGGACTGGGTGACAGTTCGTTAGCAGCCGACTCCACACTGCGCTCATTCAAACTGCCGCCATGATGCTTCGGTTGAGGCGCCGACGTGAAGAATGCTTTAACCGTAGTGACGACACCAGGCCTCTGCAACAGCAGCGTGTATGTTCCACATTCCCCCGGAACATTCCCATCACGTCCCAACACTGGCCACATTCAGGCGGCAGGACAGGGAAAACGTGACGCACCAAGGAGGCAGACTTTGATCCTTTTTAAGTGACACCTTTTTCCTGTTGAGAGCAGGATTTGGGACGAGGCGTTTCATTTATGTCACATTCATTATGCTCCAGCGCTTTCCAGTGTAACAAACATAAACAGTGTTTGTTTAAAGGCTGGAACTATGGAAACAAAATACTGAAAATGACTAAAACCTGCCACTTCTTCTACTATTCACCATTTTTGACTCATTTTTAACATGCAAAAGAAAATATATATATATATATGTGAGAATACAAAAAAAACAATTGTTGGTTGTAAAAGTTTTAAAATTAAATAAGTTTTACAATGGGTTGGTCAATGTATATAGAAAGACAAAAAAACAAAGAAGATACATTTTTCAGAAAAAAAGAAATTTTGAGACTAAACTCAGAAATTTTCTAGAAGAAACGTGGAAATTTCTGAGTTTGAAAATCAAATATTTTTTACTTTTGAAACTCAGAAGATTTCCAAAAGCTCAAGTAAAAATGTCCAAATATTGTATAGAAATTTTTTTAGTTTAACCTAAAAATTTCTGAGCTTTTTGGCAGAAATTAGTTTTTTACTCTATTTACAATGACCCCATGTATAATTTACAATTTTACTTCTAAAAGGTTTGGTTCTGCAACTTTTACAATAAACATTTCTCTCTTTTTTATTTCTCATGCAGATAAATTCATTACTTTTTCTTTTTATATGTCAGATGAGTCAATAATTTATAATAGTGTATTAAGTCCATTCGTACAAAAAAAGGACTAAATTTTGTTTTTTCAAAGAAAATTTTAATTTTGGCAAAAAAAAAAATATTTTAGACTAATTTCAGACATTCTCTGAAAACATCAAGGACATTTTTGAGTTTCAAAAGTAAAAAAAAAATTGCTAGAAAAAAAAACTTGAAAAGTTTTAGATGAGTCTCAGACATTTTATAGAAAAAACTAGTAAATTTATGACTTTGAAAAGTTGAAGATCTTTTACTTTTAAAACTCATTAAATTTCCAAAAGTCAAAATAAAACTTTCCAAGTCTTTTTGTAGAAAATTTCTATAGATTAATATCAATATTTCTCAGTTTTTGGCAGAAATTTACTCTTCCTATTAATGATTTTTAAGCCTCTGTGATACAGATCTGCTCGTTATCTATGACTTTAATTTTTTAAAATTGTTTCAGCAACATTTACTTCATTTTATTCTCGCACATTAAAAATAAATGACTTTTTTCTTTTCCATGTTAAAGCCCAGTTAAGAATTGGTGAATATTAGAGGAAGCGGAGAGTTTAAGTCATTTTTAATGTATTTTTTTATAGTTCCAGTCCCACAGGAAGTGACACTGGGACAGATTTCCTTCCAGACTTTATTGGTTTAAAATGATCCTAGTCACAAATTTTTCAACTTTTTAAAAAGATTTCTAGGGACTTTTTTTTTTTTTTTTGCTCTTCTGGTAGATCATAAAGAAATAGAAAGGTACTGTCTGCAACTGAAATTTATTTATTTATTTATTTATTTAATATTTGCTGCATTTATTTATGGGGATTTTGGAATGTTTCTTTTTTTCTTTTCCATTATTGCCTCTATTGCAGCTCCTGACTTTAAACAGAAGGAATCAATGCAGAACAAAATGAGACCAAGATAAGTGATTTTTACACTTTTTTCCTTCCATCATGTCACATTTATAAAGTAAGATCTGAAAGAATAAAAAGATATTTGAGGTGCATTTGGGTAAACTTGTCTTATTTTATTCATTCTGACTTTTTCTTTTTCAGTTAAACCACACAGATATATTTTTCTTTGGAGTTGAAAAAAGAATTAGAGTTATTTTTATTTTTTTTATGTTTTTATGTCCGGTTTGTCTGCAGTAGTGAAAGAAAGAGGATCAGGCATCAAATCCATCCTGGTTCTGAACGGATCTGGGTCTGAAGGCTGCAGCTTATTGAGAATCACATGTTGGATTTTCTGTCAAACTAAACAGATTTTCTTCATTTTTACAATAGAGATTGGAATATCTTGAATTTGTGAAATGCGACAGAGAGCTTAAAGATATGTATTTTATTTTAATTAGTCAAACATATTTTGGTCTTGCAATGATTTGTGGCTAAATGTTTTTTATGTCGAAAGTTAGACACTGAGAAAGTTGGAAACTGAACAGAAAATGGATGAAAAAAAGCTGCAAAAATCCACAGAAAGACTTTTGACCAGAAGCACAAAATGTTAAAAATAATGATAATTATATTAAAGTATGGATTATAACCATTGCAGACCACAAACTATTTTTTTATTTTCAAACATAATGCTATTACTTTTACCTTTTTCATGTCTGTGCAGCAGTTTGGTGCAACTCTTGCTTAAAGACATATTTCATCCCAATGAATCCAGTGAAAAAAGTTTTGGCTTACCTGTTCAAAGATCTCCTGAAGTCGAAAGTTTTGTCTCTGATGTGTTTTTGCTCGGCCGGTCAGTTGGTCGTTGGTTCTGAGTTTAAACAAGAGAACCAGCACCAGCAGCAGCTCTGGATGCTTGGCTGAACACAGAGGAAAAAGTCTTGGACCAGTCCGGCTCTCAAACCTCAGAGAGGAGAAACCACCAAGCTGCTCAAGCTGAGGCGCTGAAATCAACTTTCACAATAAAAGCTCACAGCCACTGAAATGATTCCAATAACAATGACAAATAATGAAAATTATAATAATAACAATAATAACAATAAAGGTTGAAGACATACATTAAGAAATAAGTTATTGCACAATATGCCATTGAAATAAATTATACAAGCAATACAAGTTATTGTATTTTATTTTGAAAGTGCCTCTAATATCAACAACAAAAATAATAATGAAATGATAATAATAAAATATTTTCTTTATTACTATAATGAAAACACAAAACAATTAAATTCATACAATGAAATATAATTATAAATAATAAGAGGAAGAAGAAGAATATTAATAATGAAACCGAATTAATCAATGAATGTCGTAGAAAATGCCAATGAAAAAGTATTATAAAAACAAACAGTAAAAATGATTTCATTTTATCTCAAAACTGTTTCTGCTAAAAAAGCTAAAAAAGAGCATAAATAATAAGTTTAATAATAGAGATTAAAAACAATCAAATTCATACAAAAATAATAATGAAATATAATTATAAAAGCAAACAATAAAATTGTTGTTTTAAAAGTATAATAATAATTTTGAACTGAATCATTAATCACATCATCACCTTTGGGGTTTTTATTTTCATGGTTTCCTCTGTGAAACTGGTGTTTGATTTTTGTTAAAGTTATTCTTTTTTATTTTATCTGTAATGTTATTTAGTATCTTATTTTCACTTCTTTGCTGGCAGCTGCATTTGGGTCGTTTCATGACTGTTCACCACAACACAACAGAGAAAATAGATTATCTTTGGATGTGTTGGAAAACCACGTTGTTTTATTTTGAAAGGTTTGGAGGATATTTGCCTTATTTTTTAGTTTTTTGTGTGCAGAAAAGTGTTAAAGGGATGCATTGATGAGGTTTTGATGGGGAGTTAGTCTGTGTTACATAATCATCTCTTTTCATTTCCAGCTGTTTCTTCTAATTTATAGCTGCTGTTTATTGACTCTAAACAGCAAAGTGACCGAATCAGATGATGGATGATGATTTGGCCAAAACCTTTTCGAATATTAAACTATCATTCCTCTCCTTTTTAACTTTCTTTCTGTCTTCAAATAGAGAAAAAAGTTCCCAAAAGAGGACACAAAGCTACTCTTTCAGTCCAGTTGCACTGAGCAATGGCAGGACAGGAAATGGTAATAAGGCGAGTTCATGGGCTTTAAAACTGCGTCGCCGCGGCAACAAATGAACCCTAATTACCCAAAGACTGGAGTTTGTTCAGTTTAAGTGGCATTAAGAGCTTATTTTATCAGCAGGAGCACAAACTGGACTTCTGCTGTTTCTATAAAACGCTGCTTCAGCCTTCATAACGTGTGAGGATGCTGGGACTTACGTATGGAGCTACATTGGGGCCATAAATTTTGTTTAAAATGGAAAAAAAAAGTTTGAAACTGAAAAAAAAAGATTTGAAACAGAAAAAAAGATTTTGAAACAGAAAAAACGATTTCAGACTGTAAAACGTTTTGAAACTGAACAATTATTTTGAAACTGAAAAAGAAATTTTGAAACTAAAAAGTTTTAAACATTCAAAAATACCTTTCAGATTCAAGTTTTTTTCTCAGTTTAAAATTTTTTTTGTGAACAAACTTTATGGCCCTAATTTAGCTCCATACTCAGGAGTCAGGGGAATGATGCATTTTAAAGGCTGATCTGTGAATTTAAGTCCAACTGAGCGACCCTGTTGTGGAGTCTGTGTACAGTTAGATTATGTCTCCATCTGTTCAAAGTTGTTCAAAGTTTCCTCGCCGTATTTAGATTCCTCCACCCCTCTTTTTGGCGATATTTTGTAATAAGGTGTGTCCCCCAGCCACGGTGTTTACACTGGAGTCGAGGTCGGGTGAAATGACTGAACCGTTTGACAAACTGGAGGAATTTTCTGTCAACAAAGCCAAACTGTTTGAAAGGCCGAATTCAGAGAAACAGGAAGGTTAACGAGGGTTTGACTGTTTGTGTTTCAGCAGCTGAGGATCAGTCTCACTAGCTTCATCAGCCATATTTACAGACTCTTGGAAAACTATTCATTACCATCATCACCTTTACTAAAGACACAAGTACATTCATATAAAAAAAAATGCAAGTAAAGAAAATAAAAGTAGAGATTGAGATTTAAAGGTGACATATTAAGCTTTGTTGAACAGGTTAGAATAATTCTATGGGAGATACAAAAGATATTAATTTCTCATGTTTTACACAAAGTCATTCTTCCAAGAAATGAGATTTTACTTGGATTCTTTCAAAATGATTTGTTTTAGGACCTCCTGTCACTTTAAATTCAAATAAGCTGTGTCTGGCGATGCCCCCCTCACTCAACGCATGCCATCAAAGGTGAAAATGACTGCGAACAGATCTGCAATTATACAACCACACATCTTTGAAAAGCAAAATTGGAGCCTCCCGCACAACTAACAAGAATGTAGCAAGTGGTTTCTGAATGGCAAGTCAAATAAAAAACACTTTTCCAGGAGTTTTCCAGCAGCCATTGTACAGCACAAACCAAACACAATGGAATTCCACTTGGGTTGCTAAGTAATGGGCTGGGGTTGCTAGGGAACGGCGCTGTGCTCATACAACGTGACTAAACAATCAGGAGGTTTTTGAAATGGCTCATTTTCTAGGCACCAGAAAACACATTAACTTCTTGAGAAAAAAACGGCTGGATGTTTTTTTTTTTGTTTTTTTTTTCAGAAGCAGTTGAAACCCAAATAGAAGAATAAAAACATACAAAATGGAAATTTTAAGGGTTACACCAAAACATTGCATAATTATGAAGTTTAGGGAAAGTGTTATGTGGGGTTTCAACGTTTTTCCCAAATTAAAAATAAAAGCCTACCATGAATTTCCATCTGTTGAACCTTCATTCACTGCAGTTACAGAAACAAATGCTTTGGGGTCTCTTTCTATCAGCTTTGCACACAAACACTGAAATTTTACACATTATTCTTTGCCAAATAAATTCAGCCCATCTCTGCCAGTTGGGACTTTTGTACCACATAAAAGTACAAACTAATTACTTTGTAATGTGTGTCAAATGTATTTTTTTTCTCAAAATGGCAGTTTCTCAATGATACTAAATGATTGAGCAAACTACACAAATATAAATGCAAATGGTATTTGGTCCTTCAGGTTTGTGGTTTCAATGTGACAAAACATGAAAATGTTCAGAAAGCTTGAATACATTTTTATATTCCATTAACTTTTAAATTAAAACAAGGTTTAATATAAAATGTTTTGAAAATAATGCAGTGTTTTTCGTGAATATATGCACTTAATTGTGGACGGCAGCATCATGCTGTAGGGATATTTCTGTCAGCAGCGGGTGATGGTGGTACAACATGGTCATCTGAGCCAAAAGCAATAGAAACTGGAGATCTGCTGCCTCCTGAAGAGACGGCAGCCGAGTCCATTCATCTGGCTCAACATAACGCAAAGGCCAGAACTGTTTTCAAAACAATAAGTCCTGTCCTGCTCTGACCTGCAGCTGAAAGTCAATAACTTTAACAAAAAAAGAAAGCAGAAACGCTTCCTCTTCACTGCAGACAGTGCAGTTTGTCCTCTGAAGAGGTAAACTGCATGTCCTACTGTTTTTATTTTCACAGTTATGGTATTTGTGTGAGCGGTCCTGCCCAGCGCCTCCACCCCTCGTGTTCAACTTCACAGAAGAACCTTGTAAACCAGAATGCCCCTTTCATAGCCCCAATAACAGCCTCCTCCAGACACGCATCATCACGGCGAAGACGTCAGCTTTGCCACTTCATGCAGCAGCAGATTGTCCTGCTGTATGGAGACAAGATCACACCGCATATCTGGATTTTAGGATCAGTAATTGCAAAAAAAAACAAAAAAACTACTGTCCCTACTGTAGTAATGACTGTAGTCTTCAGGTTTGTGTGTAAAAGTATCTAGGGCACTTTTACACGTTAAATAAGACAAAACTAAATTATAAGAAACTCTTCAGGAAGAGATAGGAGCTTGTTTTAAGCCAATAATTCATTAACACTAATGAAAAAAATAAATAAATAAGTTTTAGTTCCAGTTGTAGAAATGTTATAAATGAAATAATCTGCAAGTAGAACTAATAATTTATCATCAATATTAAACTTAAACAAGGTCATATTTGTTGCTAACACATTACTATTAAGTTAGTTTTGTCTTATATCAAGTGTGATACGATATTTAGAAACTTGACAAAAATACTTAGTGAAATTTGATGTTTTTTCAGTGAAACTGAACTTTTCATGCTATAACAAAAGTTATTCTATCTGTTATTTTAGTTCTTAACGTTAAATAATTATTTGTCCTATTTTAGCTGCTATATGTGCAAGTTTTCATTGAAAAGAATGTGTGGTCCTCATTTTCACCTGTAGGCGGTGCCGACGTTCTCCCACCAGCCTTGGCCATTTGTTATTGGCTCACGCTGGGCTTTAGCCACGCCTTCTCAAACAAGCCTTCTTCCTAATTGGCTGCTTCAGACGTCAATCATCCATCTGTCAAATTGGCTTCGTGCAAACTGTCAACAACAGCGAGTCGAGCGTTCCAAAGCAGCAGCGGCAGTAGCAGCAAAATACCTTTTTATGGCACCGTAAGTTTAATATTTTACCTCCTGTTGCTGATGAATGGTAATAAATGGGAAGTGATAAGTGTTGATATCCGTGGTATTATGTAGTGTCAGTGTAAAATTCTGACGTAAGGGCAGCAGAAGACTTGTTTACGTTGCCAAATTAGCGGCTAGTCGAATGCTAACGCAAGCTAACAGCAGCTAAAATATGTCGTCAACATTAACGTTAGCTCAGGGCAGCTGCTTCCAAAACGAGAAGCAATGAAGGTGGCATTTAAATCCACAAAAACAGTTTTAAATCATGTTTAAATTTTCTTCTATTTACAACAGTGTAAACTCAACTTGCGTTCAGATGTTCGTTGCGTAAATTAATGTGTTTCTAATAATAATATCGACTGCATTGTATTAACGTTCCCGTGCTAAAAACTGTACTTTGATATTTCATTTAATCCGTCATCTTGACGTAATTTCTTACACAGGTAAAGGTGTCAGGCCCATTGAAGCGTTATAGAGCCAGATGAATGGCGCTTCCCCTTTAACTCATTGAAATTTCATTCTTTACGACTCAAGTCCTTTTTAATTACTTTAACTCTCATAAACAGTCTATTGTCAATTAACAGCTTATGATAAGTAACATAAATTTGGTAGTTATTAACTAATTTGAATGAAGACTAAATGATTTATATTTCCCTTTTGCTTAACTCCTACAATATAATTATTTTTGTCCCATTTGTGCTAATTTCTTATAGAATAAATAACCGAGTCAATTTATTTCTCTAGTTATTATTAATTCACTAATGTACAAGCATTTCATAGCTTCTTTCTTTCCATTTTGTGCTTATAAACAAACCATTATAAACCAATGTCATTTTCATATTTTATGGAGACGAATCATAATTGGAAAGCATAAATATCAGACATAATTTGCTTTAGCTTTAGAGCAATATTGCTGTGTGTCATGTCACAGGATTTTTCAAATGCAGTGTTTGATAGGAGACATATTCAGACACTGCATGCAAATGCAGGTTGACAAGATAATCATGATTAAAAACAAAAAAGATTGAAAAGAGCGTTAGAAAACTGAGATGAGTTTGGATGAATTAAAACTGTCATCCCAATATTCAGTAATATTACAAAATGCTTGTTTTCCTAATATGGTGCAGCTATGATTTATTTGTAAATTATGACCAGAGTTTAATAATAATAATAATTTTTAAAAAAAACTCAGGACTTTCTTGCTGGCATTGGAGACACATAAACACATTAACTGTTTAATAGACTATTGATAGATTATGGAAAATTACGTCAAATATACTACACATGTATGATTCTGCTTCAAATTCAAATAACTTTGTGTTTATTAGGTTGTTAATTAATCTTTTACAAATCAATATTCCCTTAATACAGTGTTTCCCAACCCTGGTCCTCAAGGCACACTGCCCTGCATGTTTTAGGTATTTCGTTGCTTCAGTCCAGCTGATTTCAATTGATGACTGATTAACAGGTGTTTGTTGAACTGCAATCAGTTGAATCAGGCACATTAAAGCAGGGAAACCTCTAAAACATGTAGGACAGTGTGCCTTGAGGACCAGGGTTGGGAAACACTGCCTTAATAGACTGTGATTTAAAAAAAAGAAAAAAGAACTTTGCACCTGGTCAACTAGTTGTCAATTGCACTGGTGCAGCTAGTTTATGTTCAGGTATAAAACTGAATGCGGTCAAGAAATGCAGGAGCCAAGGTCAGGTTAAATATCAGTGACTGAAGCCGGATCTTTAAGGCAAGGCAGCTAAAAAGGTAATTATTCACTGATTTTAGATGGGTCAAGGAGCAACCACTGAAAAGACACCTACATTTTAAAACTGCTGCTATTCCCATTATTTACAACTTTATCATTCATTTACGCTAACCAACCTGCAACTGATATACTCAAGTAATAATCAGTTCATTGCAAAATAAAGTAAATGTTTATTTTTACGGTTTACATATTTTACTTATCCAGAATATTTTGAATGTAGTTGATTTAAATTTAAAAAAAGATATCTGGACTCTGTTTTTTGTCTTAAAAGTTAGGACATGTTGGAGTATTTGAGGTGTAGTTTTGTTCACCTGGGGTAAAATAATTTTTGATTATGGATTATATCAGATTATTTAAAACTTTTTTATTTACAGTAGCTAAATGTGGCAGAAAAATCAATGCAAGGAAGTAAAAATGAAAATGTGACCCAACGTTCATCAACATCATGGCAACCTAAATCACAATAAACACTGTTAACAGCTGTTCTTTATTTTAGGTAATAGTTTCTTTTTTTTAAATTTCCATTAACAGTAGTTCAGATCCGCCCTCATTAAATGTGAGAGTTTATGAAACCAAACTAAAATAACCCAGAGAAACTTCCTGCTGGGTGAGAGCCACATTTTAATACAATAGACTCCTTAGAAAATTACTCTTCTATAATTAGCGGTTGTTAAATGCCCCCTGGCTCCTTTTCATAGCAAAAATAAAAGCTATGTATAAAAAAAAACTTGACTGGCTATGTTTAACTATGAAGTCATTAATGAATCCTTCAGGGTGGTCTAGTTTAAAAATAAACCAAAATCAGAGTGAAATGTATCTTCAAATTACATTCAGTTAGAACCGGACAATAAATCAATTACAATATGTATCGCGATAGACACATGATCAATATTAACAGTTGATAGAATATTATATAAAATCACTGAATGTTGGTGCCATTGATTAACTCACTCACTCTTTGGTTACCTAGCAACAACCTGCTGGGTAACAAGCAGTTTCAAGTTCCCCCAACATTGGTTGCCTAGCAACAACCTGCTGAGTAACTGGCTTAGCAGCAGTTTCAAGTTTCTCCACTGTGCCTCATAACTGCTTAAAAATAAAACAAATAACTGTGGGGAGTGAAAACTGTATAAAACAGTAAAGATCATGCCACATATTTGGCAGAAAAATCCCAATTAATTATTGATATCAACAATTATTGATATTGACTGATATGAAACTCAGTTTTTCTGGCATTCAGATTCAAAAATCAATTAAAACATACTTTATTGATCGCAAAGGGAAAATAAATGAATAACTCGCGTTAATTCAAATTCTTAAGAGTTATTGCAGATAGTGATGGCTGTTGGCAGGAAAGATCTCTTGTAGCTGTCTGTATTGATGGTCTAATGTCCAAAAGCTGTGAAATGGTGATTTACCTGCATTAGACACATTAACATGGTGTGTGCGCGTGTGTGTGTGTGTGTGCGTGTGTGTGTGTGTGTGAAAGAGAGAGAGAAATAAAGAGAGGTTGTGGTTTGTTGGATATATCTACCAGATTTCACCAGTTAAAATGTTATTTAACAGCAGTGTTTTTTTCTGTGTGTTAATAGGAAATGGTTGATGATTTGCTTGAATGAATCGCTTCAATTTTCTTATTTTCTTAGTTTGAGGGATACAGCAGTTTTAAAGTTTTAAAAGAAACTTGTTCTTGTTGGTGGGAATTAACATTTCTACACCAAGAAAATAGAAAATATTTCATTCAAAAATAAATTTTATTTTGGTAAATTGGGACTTTTTGGTAACCTAAAACACTATATTTTCTACCTCTTGAAATATTGCATGTGTAGTGAGACATAAAGAAAATAATTTAATAATTTTTAATTGAAAAACCAAAACTATGACCCACAATGCAAAAAGTTTAGTTTAGGAGCCGAGGCTGCAAAGGGACCTTGTACTGTGTTTGTGTTTATAACTTAACATGTAAGAACATCTGATCACCTTTAAAGGTCAAGACAAAAGTAACAGAGTGAAAAAGAAGGTAAAGACGGTAACAAATGTTAGTAAAATAGCTTTAAATAAAAATTATAAGCAGTTCTAAGTTGCATTGTTAAATGTTGGACATTTTGTTTAACTGGAAATGAGACGTAATTGATATTAAATCGATGTGGTTTCAGATAAACAACAAAATTCTTCAAGGGGATCTTGGTCTTTTTTGGCAGCCAGGTTTGTTTTCCTTAGCATTGATGTCCCAGAAGGGTTGTTTTATTGTGTCAGCTGTGTTGAGCTGCGTTCAGTAACAGTAATGTTCACTGCTGCAAAGCTAGTCTACAGTCCTACGTTCCTGACATGTTAGTGTTGTAACATGTCACAAAGCAATAATCAGGTCTGTCTGCTGACTTTCCTGTCTTTAAGCTGCTAATCATCAGGTAGTTAAAATCTGAAGACTCTGGGCTCTTTATTAGTCTTTCCTTCATGTTTACATGTCTACAGAACAGCAGCAGCAGAATTATTCTAACTCTAAACATCTCATTATGAGTCTGATATCTCTAGATTTGGACGTGTTTAAATTCATGTTGCCAATAACCAAAAAGGGCTGCAACTAATGATTTTTAGTTTTCTTTTTGTTTAATTAGGGCTGGACAATAAATCAATAACAATATATATCCTGCTAGATGTGATCAATATCAATAGATAATAAATCTGATAGAATACTCAATATTTATTATGTAGATACAATAGTTCTCATGTGATGTCACACTTCTGGAAACTTTGTAGGTGACAGCCATCTTGGTAAGCATCCATAACTAGCCATCATGACAGTTGCTATGACAACAATAAACTAGCCACAAGCTTAGAAGTAGGTCTTGTTTTGCTAATCTCTAATTTATAAACAATATAAGTACATTGCAACTATTACTCAATTATAATTTTTGAGTACTCTGCTTTCTTTTTGTTGGTTGGGAAGCCATTGTTCATCTGTGCTTTGCACTGTGCTTGCCTACCAAGATGACGGGTTGTTACCCGGGTAAAGAGCAGTTTCAAGTTCCCCTCAAACTTCAGTTACCTAGCAACAGCCTCCTCAGTAACAGGCGTAGCAGCAGTTTCAGGTTTTTCCTCCGTGACTCATAACTTCTTAAGAGGAAAACAATAAACTGTGCAGATGAAAATTATTGAGCTTGTTTTAATTTATCATATGATTGATTATGACGGTATTAGTTACCACGTTAAAAGAAAAAAAGATTATTGCGACTGGCTTAGTTACCACAATAAAAAACATGATGTATGATTGTATTTATAATGTTTTTCATTGTTTTTGGCATTAATGCAGGACTGCCCATCATTTCTGCAAAGGGAGGAAAGAACTACAATCGTCTAACTGGAACTTGTTGCTGAATATTCGGCCAAACAAAATCACAATCAGCTGAACCAATACTAGAAAATAAAAGACGGAGCAACGCTGCAGCCTCTTTCTTCCTTTAGTCCCGTCCTTTCTGTCTCGCCACCTTGACCTGCCTCTGCTGTGTAGTCCAAGCAGCGGGGTCCTCGTCCCTCGCCGCAGGCCTCTGGCCCTCCCATCGGCGGCCCGCTCCGGCCGTTTGCTGGTGTCTGATGGCGCGGTGGGATGCTAAGGGCAGCCGTGGGAGACTGTGATGTCAGAGCCCAACAGCCCGGGCGAGAGCCAGCGTGGCGCTCCCAGATTCTTCGTGGGCTGCGAGGACGATGAGAGCGAGGTGCAGGAGGACAGCATGAGGACAGACATGGACCTGTATGAGGACGACGAAGACACGGTGAGCGTCTCGCTTCTGATTATTAGTTTCTTTATTTAAAATCACTACATTCAGTTAGCTTTATTTGTCCCCGAGGGGCAATTTCAAGGTACAGACTCAAAACTGAGTTCATAAATGGTGTGTTCCCCTCACACACATACATGATCTGTAAATATTATCTGCCATTATCTATCTTGTATTATAAATCCACTAATACATATATAATCCATTTCCTAACATTCTTGTATATTCTGTATAATCTGTATAATCTGTGCACATAGCTCCCATATTTATATTTACACACAATATTTTATAGCT
>CAEFZX010026126.1:0-16135 GCA_903066825.1 Alfaro cultratus
CTTTATTTTGTTTATTTTTTTTTTTTTTAACCATCATTTAATTTCCATTTTCCTAAATATTTTTTAAAAATAAAAATAAAATTCAAATTTTTTTTTTTTTTTTTTTTTTTTTTTTTTTTTTTTCATTTTATTTCTAGTATATGTGTGTGACTGGATGGGGGAGGATTTTCAAAAATGCATTAAACTCCAAGAAATGAAATATAGACCAGGTGGGGTCAAATTCCCAGTAACTCTCTTGGCTCCGTGTAGCCAGCTCAGTTTGGTGTGAGTGAGGAGGACAAGGGAAGAGTCTAACAAGAGGAGTGAAAAGGGAAAGATACTATCAATAATGCAGAGTACGCTGTATGGGGCTGAAGGTAAAAATGGAAAATACACTGACTGATAGATGGGCTCACTGAATTCTAGGCTGTACTTAAAAGTTTTTAAACAAAGTAGAAGTTTTTACACAATTATTATTTTTGCTAGCACATTTCCTTTATACAGAATGTCTAGTCACACTTAAATGTTTTTGAGTAAATACAAAAATCAGCTCTGCAATCACAATTTGATTTGTTAAGGGTGAAAAGTTATTTAAACTAACCTCCCAGAAATAACCAAAACAGGACTTATGTAGAGATCTACACAGGTCCTGTTTCATTTTATTTCCAGAAATAAAATGGAACAGGAATAATCTTTAATGTCCGTAAGTGTGGAAATTAGGCTTTGCCAGCAGGAAAGTGACAGGAAAAATGGAGGTATTCAGATTCACACAAAATAAAATTTTATAAGAATTTATTAAGAATTAGAGACTGTGCAGTAAGGGCACGTTTACTATACAAGGAGAGAAAATATTGTACAGTTTTTAAAGATAGTATATTCAGATAAAAAAAATGCAACTAAGTAAAATAATAGGATAAATGACCCTAATCTAAGTGAGTTCTAGAACCAATGAGGAACAAAGTCACTAAAACCTATCAGCCCGTACAAATAATACAGGACCACATTTGCATTATTTTACAACTTAAAAATTGCTTTGCGTAAAGATCTGAGGCACTTAGAGTGACAATAAAGCAAAAAGACAAATCTGAAAGGGGTAAACCTGGTTTCATATCACTGTACAGCCATCCATCCATTGTCTATGCCCACTTATCCTTGCAGGGTCGTGGTGGGGTCTGGTGCCGATCTGCAGAAGTCATTACAGCAAGAGGCGAGGGACCTTGCACAGGTCAGCAGTCCATCTCAGGGCAACATGGAGTCACACAGGACAAATGACCAGACACAAACACACTCACAAACTCACTCACACCTAAGGGGAATGTAGGGGACCAATTAACCAAACAGTCATTATTTTTTGATAGTAAAAGGAAGCCGGAGTATCCTGAGAAAATTTCACATGCACAGGGAGAACATTCAAACTCCATGCAGAAAGACCCCAGGCAGGGATTCAAACCCAGAACCTTCTTGCTCTATGGTAGCAGTGCTACTATCTGCGCCACCATGCAGCCACTTTTTTGTTTTAAATAAAACATTTCCTAATTCTTTTTGTTAATCTTTTTTTCCCCTTAGGTTTAACTTGATCCCTTTGCTCCATCAATTAATTCACATATCTGAACATTTTCCACATCTTGCCACATAACAAGCAACTGTTGCACATCTAAAAACTGAAATTTTTGCATTGTGGATCAAGCTCAGTCAGATTGGCTGAGAGGATCTTAAAATATCAGTTTTGCCACAAATTGTCAACTGGTCTAAAGTCTGGATTTTGACTGAATATGCTTTGGTCTAAATCATTTAATTGTAGGGTTTTCTTATCCTGTATTTAGTTCCATCCAACATACCATAAACTCCAAACAAGTATCCTGGCAATACTGAGGAAAATCAAGCCCACAGCAAGATGCTGCCACCTCTTTTCTCATCACGCTTTCCCCTCCAGCAATCCCAGTCTCCATTCCCACAGTTCATTCATGTCTCCTCCTCTCCCTGTGCATCTTTTGTATTGTAAACAACTCACAAAAGCATGACAAGGTCTCTGCAAAATGTTCCCCTCCACCTCCCTTTCTCCTCTCCCAGCTATTTGTTATTGTCTCCTCGCTATCGTGCACGAGTTTGTCTCCATCGCATGTTCTTTCTTCTGTTTTTCCTCTGCGTCAGAAAAGCAAAAGTTAATTAAATATGGAACGAGATGGAGCGGCATCTCTTTAAACCATCATGTCATTAAAATGGCATCCCTGGGAGATCAGCTTAAAAGGAGCCGGAGAACAATGTCTCCTCAGTCGGATATTTATGGGGCTGGTTATGTAAACACGCTCTCTTTATTCGCTATGTATATTTCATGTAATTATCACTTTTTGTAGCTTTCCCCCCTTGAGATTCATGGAGGCAAGAAGTTACTGGGGGAATGTCATTAGAGGAGACTATTGTTACAGAGCTGCTGTGATGCCGCACAAGGAAGAAAGGTAGATTTTCATCCTGGTGAAATCTTTTATCTATATTTGATTTCATCCTATAAAAATCATCAATGTCTTTTTACATTGCATCTCCAGCTAAGAAAGAAAAAAAAAGCCCAGGCCTTCGGTTCCACTCTCTGCAGTTGCCCGTCTTTAATAAAAAGTACAGCATGCTACAGTATTTTGTTCTCCTCCCAGCATGCATTTGATCTAGACACCAGGAAATTCACTGATGATTTATCAGTTTGCCAAGAAAACGTTAATGCCTCTTTCTCAGCCTGCCCATGCCTCTGTCTATTAGAGGCACTGAAGATCTGGAGTGAACTAGATTCGTTTTGCAGAAAACGCCAGTCACTGGTGCTCAAAGGCCTGGCGCCAGCTGACGGAAAGCCGCTAATTAAGAGGGCTGGAGAGCCAGTGGGGCACCTTACGAAACACGGGCACCTGGGTTTCACATGAGGGGGGCTGGGTGTCCATCACACTTTGCCCGTGTTGCACAGAGAGCTCTGCAGTCAGCTCTGCGCGCTGCGTTGTTGCTCTGTTTTTACGCATGCATTTTCAAACACAGATCACACAAAACCACCACTATTCTGCTTGTGCTTCCTCACTCAGCTGGAGGCCATCGCAGAGAGAGACATCATTGTGTTGCATGATGAAAATATACATGTCAAGGTGCATTTCCTTTAAGTCAGTTGCACTTAAATACATCTGCAGCAAGGTGAATGTGCACAATAAAACCTATGTGCACACAGGATTTAAAGTCCCACATGCAAAACCTAGCTCTCCTCCTCTTGCTATTGTTCACCGAGTCTTCTTTGCTGTAGGGTCAAAATGTCTTTAACTAATCTAAGTGGCTTCGACTTAGGGGACAGTAAGAGGTCTGCCATGAGTTCTGTCATTACACTTTCGCGCACCAGAGGCAGATACAGCTCCCGACCACCACTGAACCTCCCCGTATTGCCATCCATTCCGACACCACAGATGCAGTAAACCTAAGTGAACCGCAGTTTCGAAAGTCGACAGCAATAACCACTGCAGAATTGCTTTTAATCAACGTCTGAAATGAGGGTGACTTGAAGCGTCGCCCCATGCTGATTAAATGTAATTGTTTAATTGCCAAGTGCTGGGAACCCATCCTAAGAGGATTCCAATGGAATTATTTAATCTCTAGTCAGGAGGTGCACTGCAGGAAAAAAAAGAGGAGGAAAAACGGAAGAAGTGAAAAGGCCAAAATCAAGCAGAAATAGTCTTTTTTCTTTCTTTCTAAGTGTGTCCCTGATGAAATATTAACTGTGGTTTACATTTAGTTGGCTGAGAGAGTGAACAGTCTGTGCTGGAACTTCAGCTTCTGAAGGGGTCACGGTTTTGACCTCTTTCTGCGCAAAGTGGTTTGGTCTTGTCTGCAGGTTCTTTTCTATGTTTTGGCAATATTCTGGAGTAGTGCAAATGCAGAATATTGTGCTGTTCTTTGTAGAAGAGAGTACAAGGACGTAAAAATGCCTTCAACTATTATCATTAAAATACAGTGGTTTCAGTTTATATCTGATACTTTTAATTGCATTTAATCCGATTAGAAGTTTAGATTTTAAGATTAAACAGAGAGCCTGGGATTTTTGTTAAAAGATAATAAGCAGTTACTGTAAATATATCACCTGCAGTAACTCCATTTACGTTTTCATTTAGTATACATCCAGATTAGTTGGTCATGGAGGTTGAAGCTAAAGACTAGTCAACAACCCAAATTTCTCACAGGGGTTGTGCTAATGCAAATTATGCTAATGTTTAATTGAATTTTGAACTGAAATTATTTCAGTGATGGTACAGATGAGAACATCATCACTGAAGAGAAAAACACACACAAAAAACAAGATCTTATTTTCTTTGTGGTCCTATTTAATCAACCTTTACCAACTTCATGTTTGCATTAGATGGTTATTTATCCAGCTGATAAATAGCTATGAGAAATGGGATCTTTCTGTGAGAAACAGTTAGAACATAACAACTAATGTATTTCGACTCAAAGGAGTCAGAAACATTCGTCAAAGTCATTTAAGTCCTCTTTCTCTCCCAATTTGATGCTCAGCTGAATTTCAATAAGTTGTTTTCACCACATCTACTGCTTAAGGCCACTGAGTTGATGTCATATGGTTGGTTGTTTTAGCAATTGAAAAAGTGTACCTAATAATATGTCTGGTTGGTGTATACCACTGTGTTATTCTGCCTGTAAACATTTGCATGTCTTTATAAAGAACATCACATAAGGTGCTTTGCCTCCTTTCTCCTATTGCTGGGTATTGCATCTCTTAGAACAGCTAATCAGACACCAGATCCAACTAAATTAGATATATACTAAATAAAGTATAGAATGCTAATTATACTAAAAGAGATGGAAATATTAAGTACAACAAAGTGCCAAGGAAATGCAATAAGGAGCTTTAAAAGAGGTTTATCTGATCACAAACTTGTCTTTGCTGAATGGACTCTATAAACCTGACTCTTAGCAGTTGTCTTCTGTTTGGGGTCACAGCCCCTTAGGATCATTGCCTCCGGTTATAAGCCTTGACCAAGAAGAGCAGGATGAACAAACACACACTTCTTCACATGTCTTAATTATTATCTCCCATTGGAATTTCCCTTTGCTTAGACCAATTTAAGCTGGCATGATCCCCAACACTGCCTCAGTCAGTGGCCAATAAGATTGGCACACATGCCATGACATTTCAATCTATCATCAAAATCAATAGCAGTATCTCACTAATATCACTGCACACAGTGCACAGAGAAAGTGCTCTTGCTGTCACATTTGATAGTAAACCCAGCTTTGCCATTCTGCTGATGACTGCAGTTCTGTCAACCCCAGGGAACTGCGCCTGCATCCCTCTGGTCAGAGCTGCACTGCTGTCCCCCTCAACCACATAGTGGGCTGAGCGGGAGCGAGAGGTGGGGTGGGGGGAGAGCATAGCAGAGGCCTTGTTCCCTGCAGCTGTGCCCTTATTCCCAGCACCTGACCAGGGGGCCAGATGTGCACACAAGCAACAGCAACAATTTGAGCAATGCAAGTCCCCTTTGGGACCCAGACACCTGCAAATGAATTCTCAATATCTGACACAAAGGCATAATTACAGGCCTAACAAGTATGCATCTGGAGAGAGAAATGTTTAATCTTATCAAATCAAGCTTACATAGACATAGGTATCGGAAAACAGTTTTGCACTCTCAGCATTTCATGCACACATCAAACAAAAGTAGTATGCATTTGGCACAAACCCAGAAACTATAGGGCACAATGTGGTCATTCACAGTGAAGTGCTGAAATCCATTTTAATTATTTCCTTCCAGGCTTTCAACAAAATCCATCACCTAGTGTCTGAGATAAGTGTGTTGATGAAAGTCTTCACTAGCATTCTCGTTAAACAAAAATATATAGATAAATATATATTTTAATCAGAGATCTTTCATTAAAGCCTAGTGAATAACATTTAAACTATTAATGTGTATTATTGTTAAAGGATAAATACAAAGCATTCAGTTTCCAAACAGCTATTTCAGGCAGTTTATAACATCAACTGAAGCAAAGAACATGCCACAATAACATATTTATATCTAAAGACCACATGTGATCATTATTGTTATTATTGTAAAAATGAACAGTTTTAAAAAATAAATAAATAAATAAATTACACAGTAACATTAAAGTAAACCCGATAAAGCTGATGAAAAGTGTTAACGTTTTGAAAGCTTACTTCGATACGTTATTGCACAGCAAAGGTTAATGGTGACATCTAGTGGTACAAGAGGATATGCACACCTTTTCATACTGCAAACGGTTTCAAAAACCTCCCGCAGTCGAATATTTATTTCTGATGAATTTCAGACAAAGAAAAAATACATTGATGCCTCACATAAAATTAAAGAGGCTCATAAACCTCTAAAGTCGATGATTATGAGGAAACTGAAAGCATAGCAGCAGGAACACAAGACGTTTTGTTTGACAGTTCATTCCGTCTTATATACATTCATGTTGCGACCACAAACTTCTGCATAGTTCATTGGGATTTCATGTAATATGTTAACAAAAAGGAGCAGATAATTGTGTAGTAAAAAGAAATTGTCAGTCTACAAGACTGCTATGTCTTTTGTTGAAGAGTGGAAAGTAATGTAGTAATATTAAAATAAAGGCTAAACGAAAGGTTTTAGATAAAAGCATATCCCTATTCTTGAATGGCCCAGTTAAACTTTAGAATCCAATCGAGTCAGAACCTAAAATACACTCTTTTTTCTGGTTGAGAATGTGCTGCAATTGTAGAAGTAGCTGGTTCTACAAAGAACAACACTATTTATTGCCACCTTGTGTTAGTCTAGCACATTAAATCTCAATAAAATACACTGAAGCTTGTAGTTAGAGCGTGACAAAATGTGAAAAAGGTGCCGTGTTGTTTCCTTCACTCTTTGACACCAGAGGGTGATATTGGCCTGTTTTCATCCAGTTTTGGCAAGGATTCAATGTAGAGGACAACACCTTAAAATGTAATTTTAAAATAGAATTTTATGAAGGGTATATAGAGCGTATTCTACTGATACAGACACTGACACAAACAATAAATAAATCAACATATTTCATGACTCCATTATATATTTTTTTCTAGCATATATGAAAAATGTCTATCTTCAACTCCTAAGATGTTTCTTATTTTGTACAAATGGCAAAGAGCTACTTAAAAGGTGCATTTTCATCTGATAAATAAACAATACTATTTACTTTTGTGAATATGCACATGAGAAAGTATTCCCTTCCTGTTGAACACGCAAAAAAAACAAATCAATCAAACACTACAAAATGCAGTTGGAAACTCAATTACGACCCGTATGACAAATTGTTGGACGCAGATTATTTTAATCTGCTTTCAATAAATTGTTTTGGCACATTGTTTGTTTGTGTCTTCCTGTCACTGGCCAGGGCGCAGGGCAGAGGAAGGCGGAGTTGTGTACCGCTTTGGGCAAAGGATCTTGCTGAAGGCCCTGCGGAAGCTACTGTGGCACAGTGGGTACAGGAATGGGTTAATAGCTGAGTTAAGCCACAGGAGCCAGAAAGTGACCTCATACCAGTGATGCTGGATGCATCGCCCTCTGCAGGCAGCACGGATGATCATCAGTAGGGTGTATGGTGCCCAGCAGATGGCAAAAACACATACTATGATGGCCAGGGACTTAGCAATTTTCTTATCCCTGGACAGACGGCTAGGCTGAGCAGCCCTGCTGGTTGAGGGATCCAGTTTACCCAAACAAGGGGAGGAGGTCTGAGAGTGAAAGGAGCCTCTTCCAGGCAGTTTTATCCCAAATCCCCAGTTATGGGATAGAGGGATGCCTTCTGTCTGGGCAGAGGCCGGTTCACTTGCCTGAAGCTGATACTGAAGTTGGGCCTCCCTATGCTGGCGCCTTCTCCTGCGTATACTGAGGTAAATGCTGAGGTTGAAGAAAGCCACCGAAATGAAAGGAGAGAAAAACTCCAACATGGAGGCACTTAGCAGAAAGTACCAAGAGTAATAGAACTCTGCAAAGCACTCATCCTTTGGCACGCGGCTTCTGCCCACCACCAGCTCCCAGAATATGATAGCTGGCCCATACAGGACAAAGGCCAGCACCCAGACTGCAATCATCTTGATTATGGCTTGATGAGTCATGCTCTGTCTGGCTCGATAACTTACCTGCAGGAAAAATAAGCATAAATCAGAAAAATGACTTGGATAAAGCTGCAATTAGTACCACTATCTTTGGATATTACAAAGATAGTTGCAAATGCCTTCTTTTTGTAACCATAACAACAATAATATATGCTGTGTTTAGATTGACTGATAACATAAATAATTATTATTTTTTTATGATCATGGACTAAAATCATTTGTTCAGTAGGAAAAAAGAAACTACTGATTGATTTTCTACAATTAATTTTGTACCACCATTGTTGGTATAAAATGTTTTTAAAATAGATGAAGTTGATTTTTGGGAGTGGGGGTAGTGAAATTTTACTTTACTAACTAAAATTGGTCAGAGTTATTCAAATTTTCTTATTTGTAATCTGTTGAAAAAAGAAGGTTAAAAACAATAATTTCCAGATGTGACAGAACTGCAGCAAACAGACGAATCAAGTCTTATGCTCACAGTGAAGCATGATGGGAGATCTGTGATGCTGAAGTCTTGTTTCTCTTCCAAAGGCCTTGGAAACTTTGTTAAAGTGCATGGCATCGTAAAATAAATCTTTAAAAGAAATCCGATCAGCTCTCAGAGAAAAACTAAAATGTATTTTGCCCATGTCTGTTAGGATAAGAATAATTTAAGAAAACATTGCCATATTAACACAGGGAGGTTTCCACATAAAATCAGCTGTTTTTTAAGGCCATCTCACTCTGTAGCCCTAAATCCTCTCAAGAAATTATTTTATATTGAGCTGAAGAGAAGAGAGCATAAGACAGGACCCAGGCCTCTGAATGGTAAAGAAACATTATGGAATTTTGAATTGTCAAAAATTACTCTCTGTAAACTCCAACTGGGTCAAATGCTGCAGAGAAACACTAAATGCCGTCCTATCGACAAAGGGAATGTACTGCCAATTAACAACAGGGATACCGGCAATTCTGAAATCAATAATTTTATACAAATCATTATTTCTTAACAAAAGGACATATGTTCAATAAATTGCAATATGTGCTTTGATTATGCTTATTAGATTAAAATTACCTTTCGAAAATGCATCCTTCAAGCAGATCATAAACAAAACTTCCATTAAGTCCACATTTCTGTAGTTTTTTAATTAATCTAAAGTATATAATCATATCTTGAATGTCATGTTTTCATTAGCTGTAGGCAAGAAAATAATCATAATTAACAACAAATGCTTAATTAAAAACACCAGTCTGTGCATAATTAATTAATACCTAGGTAAAGTGAGTTATTAAAATAAACATTTTATAAAAATTCAAACTTATAGAATATGATTGTACATCTACCTTAAAATGATCTTTAAAAAGTAATTATTTTTATTTCCAGTACAATCTTAAAATAACTGTAGAACAGAGATAAAAAAACATTAGGCCTTTAAGCCACTAAGTTCATAAATCATGCAATTACATTGATCATACCACAAAATTAAGAGCTAGATTTCCCAATAATAATAATAATAAAAAGAT
This sequence comes from Alfaro cultratus, assembly GCA_903066825.1. Classification (NCBI taxonomy): domain Eukaryota; kingdom Metazoa; phylum Chordata; class Actinopteri; order Cyprinodontiformes; family Poeciliidae; genus Alfaro; species Alfaro cultratus. The sequence goes on from CAEFZX010026126.1 coordinate 9,611, forward strand.
TTTAAAAGGCTTATGTTAGTATTTGACTAACCTCACAACTTAATAAACTATTAAAGGAATTTTAAAAACCTGCTATGCGGCAGCCAACTCTTGACTAATAAACGTTGACGATTGGTTATCAACACAAACCATGTCAAACAATCCAACATCATGTAGTGTTTAAAAGTGTGTGAATGAGTATTAAGTCAATGAAGCACCTCTCATGACCACTCGTCTCAATTAATGTCACATCCTGCATCCCTGTCCACATCCCTACTCTGAGCGCAGCAGACTTTAGAGCCTCTCCAGCGCCTCTGAACATTTCTCACTGTGCTTCTTTCTAATTAGCTTTAGTGCAGAGAATATTAAGCCTGGATCCACTTGTGTTTGTACAAATTAGTTTGTACCTGACTCTGAACCCTGCTGCATGTCAATCATCTGCTGAAACCAAGAATTATAATGTCCAATGCCTTGCAAAAGTATTCATACATCTTGAGGTTTTTCATAATTTCCCCATGACAACCACAAATTTCACTATACTTGAAATAGAATATGGCAAAATCCTCCATAAAAGGCATTAGGCTTACATTGTCTTTTGTTTGCTTGACAAACAATTAATTGACAATTAGATTTTTTGCAAATTTAATTTGCAAAAAATCTAATTTACAAAAAATTTGATTTTGCGAATCTAAATTTGGAAGATTTTGATGCAAATTTAGATCCATCCATCCATCCATCCATCCATCCATCCATCCATCCATCCATCCATCCATCCATCCATCCATCCATCCATCCATTCATCCATCCATTCATTTTCTAACACCCTTGTCCCTAGTGGGGTCCGGAGGTGCTGGTGCCTATCTCCAGATAACGTTCCGGGCGAGAGGCGGGGTCACCCTGGACAGGTCGCCAGTCTGTCGCAGGACAACACAGAGACAAACAGGACAAACAACCATACACACCTAGGGACAATTTAGAAAGACCAATCAACCTGACAGTCATGTTTTTGAACTGTGGGAGGAAGCTGGAGTGCAAATTTAGATTTGTACAATTTTGTAGATTGTACAAAATCTACAAAATCTTTTGTAGATTTCAAAATCTACAAAAGATCTTGTGTAGATTTCATTTCGAGGTGTAGGTGTATTGTAAGTTACAAATCCACCACATCTTCATCAAATTATTTACTAAGGTCCTTGGTCCTAAAAATTATGCTTTACTTTGCATTGGGCTTTTGCAAAAACAAACAAACAAAAAAAATCCCAATAACTTACATCTAACTTTGTGGCCGAAATGTTGGAAAATTTGGAAATATTTAGGCTGCATGCAATGCTCCAAACCTTAAAATAAATCCATTAAAGATGTGTCTAATAATCCTGTCAAATTAATATTAACTCATTCCACTGACAAAACTAACAACCAAAAGATGGCTCCTCTCTAAAGCTGTGAGATTTTGACAGTTCTCTCTCATGCCAGCTGTGTGTCATCTGACTCCACCTTTTCTTTTCAAAGACAAACTGTGTCTCTGACTGCTGACAGCCCTTTGTCTCACAATGTTCAGAGAGAAATGCTTTTAGGAAAATGTTGGTCGGCTGCAGGCGGCCTGTGCCTGCAGCGATTGATCTCTCCAGGTTGGACGGACCACGGTACGGAAGAGGACCTCTATGATCAAAGCTGTCTAATTAAAGAAGAGGCTCACTCTCTCTGGTGTTATTTATATTCATTGCTCTGATGTTAAGTGTTTGCCTCTGAAAGGAGACAGAGCACTCTCTTTGTCTCCTGTGCCAAGCATCATCCCACCTTTTGATTTATCACAGAGGTAAATAGGACACAGTCAGTCGGGTTACGCATGTCCAAGGTGCAGAAGATGAAGCTACATGAGGTGAAAGGCTTAAAAATTTATGCAATTTTTATTTGATATACATATGGTTAAAATGTGGGTGAAAAAACAAATATGTCAAAAAAAAAAATAATTAAGTTTTGAAATGAAAAATTAGAGGCCACTGGCAATGATTTGTCATGTTTGTGTTTATTTCTGAAGGCCAATCTTTCCCAAAGTCATAATCTGACTTTTCTATTTTCGTCATGAGGGAATAACTATAATTAGTGGTGGCACCAGGCCTGAAAGGGTCAGGAGTTATTAACCTTCACAGATGGACACGTTTGGGAGGATGAGGTTGCCGTGCCCCGACCACTGGCCTTTGAGTCACGTCAGACATAATAAAAAAAACATTAAAGAAGAAATATTCTGATCAAAAGATTTATATTGGGTCTGAACAGGTAAAGTGAACCTCTTTAAGAGGGTTTTTTTTTTTTTTTTTTTTAGATAAGTTGGGACACAAAGTCAGTACTGGTTTGACTTTTGCCCTGGTTATTTTCTTCCTCATGAGACGACTGACAGAAAAGCATACACAACCCAATGAAAAGTGTAGGTTTCTGTAATGTAGAAAATAAAACAGCAATAAAAGGATTTCAAAACATTCTTTGCCTTTAAAGTGACAGATATTCTTTATATTTCAACTGAAGAAACAAATTTGCCCAGATGAAACAGTAAAAACAATGTTGCTCACCCCCTTTCAAGTAATGCTTTGTTAAAGTAAATTTGGATTCATCTTCAGCATGAAGTTTCCACTGCATGTTGGTGACCTGCAGCTTTAAAATAAATATAACTCAAACTTAGTTATATTGCTATGCCTCTCCATTAAACATTGAGCCCCTGCAGTCAAAACTGACATCAGTCTTGCCAAAGTTGTCCAGATGCTTAAAATTGTAATATCTTTTCAGGTGACTCTGTCTAGACTTTTACTGGTCCATTCCAAAAATATGCTTTTTTAAAAATAAAAATAATGATGGGCACATTTTCATAATTTCATCCCTCTTGATTAAAAAAAACAAACAAACTGTTTCATCACTTTTCACTGTGCATATATTGCATGGTCAGTGTGTTTTTTGTGGCAAATAAATTGAGGCCAAAAGTTTAACTTTTGTTGTATCAGAAAATAAAAAAGTATATTCACATGGTTGCAGGAGATTTCAGCCAAGCAAGGATGTATTTATGAAAGAAAATACTTTTTTTATGTCCCTACTCCATATTCCCGCAGCTTCTTCAAAGTTGCTGTTGTCATTTTGGCAGCCTCTCTTACCAGTTATCTAGTTTTTCCTTCAGTTTGAATAAATGCCCAGATTTCTAGTGTCACCTTCTTGTCCCATATTTTTTCCAGTTATGAATGATTGCTTCACAGAGATTTGGTAAATAGATATTGTGCTGTTGTTTTTTCAGCACCCTTCTGCTGACTGGTACCTTTGTATAATAAGATCACCTTGGTTCTTTGGAATCTCTCAATGAGCTATGACTTGAGTTTGAGGTTTTTAATCTCTATGGGTTTTTTTTAAAAAAAGGTAAATAGAAGTCTCCCACCTGGAATTCTTTGTTTTGCAGCTGAATTGTAAAGAGCATGTATCACATTAAATGTAAAAAGAAAAAGTTTTGAAATGACTTATTGTGGTCTCATTTTTCACAAAAATCCTGGACCGTGTAGACTTTTTAGGTCAACTTTAAATCATCCATGTGGGCTGCCAGATGCTGAAATTCACCTGGCTGATTCTAAGATATTTAGGAACAGCATGTTCCACTCACCGCTCTGGTGACAGAGAGGAAACGGTCATAGCTGATGAGCACAATGCTGAAGACAGATGCCGAGCAGAGCAGATAGTCTGTGACCAGCCACAGCTTGCACAGCCCTCGACCCAGCGTCCACCTGCCTGTCAGGATGTAGGGGATATAGACTGGGATACAGAACGCCCCTACACAAAATTGATGAAGAATAGAACCAAAACATAAGGCCAGACAGTATAATATGCTCTTTTTATAGCACCATGTAACATGTTGATGTAAATGTATTTATGTCACTTTAGAGCAAAATATTAATTTTCAAAATTCATAGAATAAAAATATTCACATAAAATATATAAATCATAGCAGCAGAAGGCTTTTTATTGCACCTCAGGAACTATTAGTGTCTAAATATGTCATTTTTAAATTCCATCCCTCCATCCATCCAGCAGTAGATAATGACTGGATAAAACTGGGGAACACTGGACTGATTTGAGCCATGTAACCAATTGAAAGGATTCCAGAACTTCATTTGGCAGGCTAAGGAAAAGTACACACATGTCGCGTTCATGTAAGAAACCATAAAAGTTTACTATTTTCTTATTACATCGTCTGCATAGGAAGATTAAAAGATTGAACTCACCTACTAGGAAATCTGAGATTGCCAAATTCAGGAAGTAGTAATTACACTGTCTCCTCAAACTCTTGTCCACCTTAAAAGCCAAAATGACCAGCGCGTTACCCAGAACTATCACCACGACCAAAGTCACCATCATCACCATCAGAATGACAAATATGGGTCCTGAGAACACGACGCTGCTCTGGATTCGTGTTGAGGGATTGTCAAAATAGTACCCGCTGGAGTTGGAATAAGTGTGTTCCTCCGACATGGTGGAGATGTGAGTCGTTAGAATCCTTAACAGGCAAGTGCCAACAAAAATAATAAACCAGCAACAGGTGCCTGGCGGACGAAAACTGCGATCAACACCCCCATATGTGCTACGAAAGCTCCGGGCTTCCCGACGAAACTGAGCACAGTGCTCGGAAATATCCACGAGAGAGCGCAAGACGCGCTTCCATAACGCATACCTGGATACCAGATGAAGTTTACGCACGTTTGGCAGCAATACCTCTGCACAATTTGCAGTGACAAGGTGGCATCAAATGGCATCCTTTGCCACTCATGCGGGAATACTGTTGCTTTTCCGCGGAATCAGCACCAGAAATCCAGCTCTGTAACTCCCCAAATGTTAGCGTTGCTTTTAAGGATAAATATTATCCTCTTAAACACAAACATAAATACTGCTGTGTTAAGAATATATGAATCATATAAAACAGTGTCATAGTCCATTGATACTGGCATTTCAGCACAGTGAACACCTTAAAGTGCCTAATGTGTTTTGTTCAAATGTCAACCTCATGGTGTGAATCATCACAGCGGGATATTCCACTGTTTAACAATCCTCAGACATATTTCCCTTGATGAAAATCTTCATATTTGATTCGCAGACACACATTTGTTCTCTCCAGCATAGATGGATGGTTACCACAACACAGAAAATCCAGCTTTTTATGTTGTTTGAATTGGAACAAATGCTCATTGTAAACAAGTTATCAGATACTCAACCTGGGAATTAATAGCGTATTAGGTAGTTATATAAAAAAACTGCATGGATAACTTGTTTCAAGTCATCAACGAAAAGAGGTTAATGTATAATAAGAATAAAGGTCCCACTCAGGAAAATAATAACACCTAACCCTAATTTTTTATACTGCGTTTTGCAATACAGGTTTGTGTCAATAAATTTGAATAATTCAGTAATTCATTTCAAAGACGAAACTTCTGTATGTTGTTGAAAGTCTTTACAGGTGAAGTACTTCAGGAGTTTACCTATATCTCAATAAATGTTTTTATTGAGATATAATAAAAATATTATTATATCTCAATATATAATGACATACTGTATATATTACTCAACAGTCGATTTCGTCAACAGTCAGTTAAACAGTCCAAAGGGAGGGAAAGCTGCAAAAGGTTATTGGTAAAGAACCTTTTCATACAACAGGTTCATACAACACGAACCTGGCTGTTCGTGTTGTATCAAAGCATGTATAAAATGAAGGTTGAATGGAAGGAAAAGGATCAGTAGAAAATTAGCACACACAACAGGGACACCTGCCAGCTTGAAAAATTATTCAAATAAATCTCATTTAAGAGCTTTGGGGAGTGGACTGCACCCAGTCAGTCCTTCAAGAGAAACCACAAGCAACCATACCCAGGAAATGGGCAACAAGAGTCACATTTCTTGTATTAACCTACTGTTGAACAAGAACTATCAGACATTTTGTTATCTGTTCTCTGTTGCTCAGTGGTTAAAAAAGCCCTTTAAATATTTGTGCATGCTAAGGTGGATATTTCAGTTATACACGATGCATCAGTAATGTACAATATATGTCAACTCTAAAAGAAAAAAAACGTGTATGGTCTCTAACAACTCTTGCTTTGTCTGAACATTTCCACACACTGGAATTGTCAACTTTTAAGACAGACAACCGCAGACAGTTAACTTATTAGAAAATAATGATATCCATGTAAATACAGACTGTGGGAGAACCACAGTGCTGGTTCTGTTGGACCTCAGTGCAGCTTTTGACACCGTCGACCATGACATATTACTGAATCGACTGGAGAGTTGGGTCGGACTCTCCGGTCCAGTGCTTAACTGGTTTGAATCTTACATAAAGAACAGGGATTTCTTTGTTTCAATTCGAAACTTCTCATCAAAGAGGTCAAAGGTCACATGTGGGGTACCCCAAGGTTCAATCCTTGGACCCCTCTTATTCAATATTTATATGCTCCCACTAGCTCAGGTCATAGCAGGAAATAATATTAGCTACCATAACTATGCAGATGATACGCAGCTCTACATAACGAT
>CAEFZX010026129.1:0-33423 GCA_903066825.1 Alfaro cultratus
GTGAATCCAGGTGAGTCCAGGAGAATACAGGTGAGTCCAGGTGAATCCAGGAGAGTCCAGAAGAGTCCAGGTGAATCCAGGTGAATATAGGTGAATCCAGGTGGATCCAGGTGAGTCCAAGTGAGTCCAGATGAGTCCAAGTGAGTCCAGGCGGAACCAGGTGAGTCCAAGTGAATACAGGTGAGTCCAGGTGAATTCAGGTGAGTACAGGAGAATTTAGGTGAGTCCAGGTGAGTCCAGATGAGTCCAAGTGAATCCATGTGAGTCCATGTGAGTCCAGGTGAATCCAGGTGAATAGAAGTGAGTCCAAGTGAATCCAGGTGAGTCCAGGTGAATCCAGGTGAATACAGGTGACTCCAGGTGAGTCCAGGTGAATACAAGTGAGTCCAGGTGAATCCAGGTGAGTCCAGGTGGATCCAGGTGAGTCCAGGTGAATCCAGGTGAGTCCAGGTGGATCCAAGTCAATCCAGGTGAATACAGGTGACTCCAGATGAGTCCAGGTGAATACAAGTGAGTCCAGGTGAATCCAGGTGAGTCCAGGTGGATCCAGGTGGGTCCAAGTGAATCCAGGTGAGTCCAGGAGAATACAGGTGAGTCCAGGTGAATCCAGGAGAGTCCAGAAGAGTCCAGGTGAATCCAGGTGAATATAGGTGAATCCAGGTGGATCCAGGTGAGTCCAAGTGAGTCCAGATGAGTCCAAGTGAGTCCAGGCGGAACCAGGTGAGTCCAAGTGAATACAGGTGAGTCCAGGTGAATTCAGGTGAGTACAGGAGAATTTAGGTGAGTCCAGGTGAGTCCAGATGAGTCCAAGTGAATCCATGTGAGTCCATGTGAGTCCAGGTGAATCCAGGTGAATAGAAGTGAGTCCAAGTGAATCCAGGTGAGTCCAGGTGAATCCAGGTGAGTCCAAGTGAATCCAGGTGAGTCCAGGTGTTAACCGCAGTAGAAGGAAATGTTGATCTGCTTCTAGAGACGCCATGATGGAAACAGGAAGTGACCTCAGGTTGGCTCAGACAAAAGGAAAAGGTCTGTTGTGGCGCCTCGCTGCTCCCTGCTGAGATCGATGAGGTTGCTGGGGGTTTCCATGGCGACGCAGAGCTCCAACCAAACTAGATGGTTTCCATGGTGATGTGAGAACTTCCTTGGATCACCAGGAAACGCTCCGACATTTCCCTCTGGATCTTTTTGGATTCTCCACCATGTTTTATGAATCTTTCCAGGTTTTCCAGCATAGAAACCTGGGAGGAGGTGAATGGTTGCCATGACTGTTTGAAAATGAGCCCCAGTAACAACCTGTTCACCCCTTCAAGAACTGCCCCAGGTCTGTAACTACCCCAGGTTTTTGCCCCTCTCTGGGTCGGTTCAAATGGAGGGCCAGTTAATTTGCTCGTCTGCGTTTTGAGTTCAAGACAAGTTAGCTGGTTTCAATTAGCCGCTTTGGTAACACTTTATTTGACGGGTGTGGCAACTTTGCATTATAGTTGCATTATTTATAAAATAATGCACAGCTGGCATTTTTAATGACACTTTGCATCGTCATTATTTACCGAATGACGCTTCGTGACGACAGACATTATAACGACTCCATGTTCATGACGGAGCCGTGTCAGTCTTATGCATCCCGTTTTGTTTCTCTTTCATGATCTGGATGTAAATAGCATATTATTATTATTATTATTATTATTAGATAATAATGAAGTTTGCCTGTTGGTGAAAATCGGCCTGGGTTACTGCCACTTTAAGGTTTCTAATGATGTCACCCAGGCAGCTGATTATTGATCACTGGACAAACAGAAACCAGTTTTCAACTGGCTGGCTTCACTTCATCTCTTCTTACAACTATAAGTGGCGTACCGCAGGGCTCAGTGTTGGATCCACTTTTATTTTCTACTTATATAAATATATTTAATGATAATTTGTCAAATTCTTTTTAACATTTTTATGCGGATGGCTTGGTGGTAATCTAGTGCTGAAGGTTTACTGGAGATATTGCAGAAATATGGAGCGTCCATTGCTGTGGACGTTTTAACTGTAGATAGTCAGAGGTTCAGCGTTGCAACATTGACTTCAATAATGTTGTGATTGTTGGAGCAGACAAAGTGTTGCTGTTGAGAAAATGCCATTAAATAAATCAGGGGTCACCTGAGGGTCACTAATCAAAGAGCTCAGGTGTTACTTTGAGGTTTTCTAAAACATGACATCTTACTGATTTCATGCCATCAGCACTTTTAGTGGCAGCAGTAAAAGAACAAACTGGGAACAAATCCAGAGTGGATAATGAGACCAGTCAAGAAAATAACTGATGATCAGTTTGGTTTTAAACAAAAGCTCAGTGATGATTTATAACTTTATTCACTGAAAGAAATCATAATAAATATAAGACAGATAACATTTGTGTTTTTAGAAGCATCTAGAGCTTCTGACAGTTAACCACCATAAACTGTTCATAAACTGCAACGTAGAGGAACATAACCTGATATTACATTATTGCTATTCTCATCAGTCTATGCAAGTTAAGTTCAGAGTTTTCTGAACCTTTTTCTGTTTCTAATGGAAACAGCTCTTTTTAACTCTTACCTTCATGATTTGTCTGTTGAACTTAAAGATTGTGACACTGGCTGTAGGTGGGCAGCCATTTTGTAAATCATTTCATGTACGATAAAGACGATCTGGTCCTTTTGTCTCCCTGCAGCGCCGGCTTACAGCTGTTACCCGACTGTTATTATCGGCAGGAGCATCAGAAGATGAATGTTCTTTCTTTTTATTAGCAAATCAAGTCTTGAGTTTGGTGACTAATATATCTTGGTCATATTCTGAGGAGAGATCTCTGTGACGATGTGAAGTAACAGTGTGTAAGTTGTACATTAAAGTTTCCTTCATTTCATCCGGTTCAGCTGTAACCTGAGGTGGAGGATCCCATCAGGACGGAGCCACAACGGAGACAGAGCAAGGCTAACAGAGGCTCCAGCATGTTTAGTTTGCTTTTGTTTAGTTTGTACTATAGTTCAGTTTGTTTTAGTTTTTCACTGCGGTTTAGTTCATTTTAGTTAATTTTTTTAATGTGGTTTATTTTGGGGTAACCATGTTGCTGCAGAATCAGTTCTGGATCTCAGAAGTTTAACCTGCTTTAAAAAAGGACAGAGAACTGAATCAGGTTTTCCATATTTTTCCCAAATGTGTCTTCTCATCTTCTCCACCTTTCCATGTTTGGTCAGAAGCTGCTGAGCGCGTGCAGCTCAGGTCTATTCCACAGCTTCCCGTGACCCCACTGCTGATGCAGCTGAAATGGGACTCCATGTTTCCACCAGAACAAAAGGCCGCCAGGCTCCGCGGCACAAACAGCTCCGGGACAAAGCGGGCCGTGTTTCCAGAACTCCATCTCCCCATAAATCCCAGGGGCGAGCCGCCGTGGGGGGTTTGACCACGGGAGCCGCCAAGCGCCATGCCTCTGCCCCGACGCCACTCTTCCTTCCTGGGACAGTCGTCCTCTGAGCGCCCGGCCGCCGCCTCTGGCGGGAGGCCGGGCGCAGCTGGCGCCACAATGCCCCGCAGCGCGCCGGTGGGGCCGGGAGCCACCTGCGGCCTGGGGACGCGCGTTTCCCGCCGGGCTCTGGGCATCAGCAGTGTGTTCCTGCAGGGGATGAGGAGCTGTGCCGCGCCGGTGCTGCCCCGAGCCGGGGACCGGGCCGCGGGCGGCGCCACTGGTCTGAACAGCTGCCTGATGGAGTACCGGGACAAAGTCCGGGCGCTGGAGGAGCTGAACCGGCAGCTGGAGCAGCAGATCCGCCTCAGCCTGGACCGCAAGGCGGCCAGCGCCGGGGCCTGGGGGCCACTGCGCAGGGAGTGGGAGGACATCTACCGGCAGGTAGGGGGGCAGCTACTGGCGGGTGGAGGGGTAAGGTTGGGGTCAAGATCCTAAACTGTGATGTCCCACATGCTGTAGGTCAGTGAGGCCATCCTGGAAAACGCTCGGCTGATGCTGCAGACGGAGAACGTTCAGGCCAACGCCGAAGACTTTAAAGAAAGGTCAGAACCCGAGCAGAACCCAATAGTCAGTGGAACACTGGCTGTGATTTCAAATGAGCACAAAATGTTGTTGATGTTCCACTGATGTCAGAAAACTATTTTACAGTCTGTTTCCATTAAAGAACCTCAGTGAGAAACTGGTTCTGATTGGACCCATTCAAACATGCCGATCCTAACATGATCCTAAACTCCTTCTTGTCTTCTTCTTCTTCTTGGTATGGGCAACATCCGGTTGTTGATCACGAGTCATGTGACCACAAAAATTTGAATTTTCGTAATTTCAATTTGTGCAAATTTAAAGTGACTGGAAACTGAGCTGCAGTTGCTGCTGATCACAGCAGGAGGATTTCAGGACCTCATGTTTCTGATTCAGCTCTTAGGAAACAGATTTTTCAGTCACATTGCTGATGAACGGCTGAGATTCATCCATCAGGTTTGACTTCTGCTGATTTTAAAACCCCTGGTCAGAGCCAGGTGTTCAGATCATTGAAGGCTGGACTTTCTGACAGAAACCTTCTGGGTCGGAATCCAGATAGCAGGAAGAGATTCATTGATTTTTAATTTCTTCTAGGCTTTTATAGTTAAGTTGTTAAACTGAGTCATTTTGGCTGCTGGATTTAATGTTCAGATGAATCCTGTGGTTTTTCTCATTTCCTCTGTAAATCAGGTGTTTCAGTCTGGAGGAAATAAAGCTCCTGCATGGTTCGTGTTTGTAGGATTTCTGTGTTCATAGCTGCACTTTCTCTCTACAGGTTTCATAATAAACGTGAAGTTTGACGTTGGGCCCGGCAGCAGACTGCCTAGCAGATCCGACTGCTTGCTCGTTTCCATGGAGACACAACCTCCACTTGATATGTGAACAGTTATCTACCAGCTCATCTCCATGGTTGCGGCTTAAAGGCCAGGAGGAAGAGCGGCTCTCATTAAATGTTTCTGCTGCGTTTGGTGACGGTCGCTGTTGGGCTCAGTGAGTCGATGATTATACTTTTGATATTGGGGTTTTGTATAAACTTGGTGTCAGAGTTCATTTTACGTTTGTTTGCTTCGATTCAAACATTCAATAGACAAACTTTCCCAGAAATCCTTCTAGAGTTTTAATAAATCCTGATCTATCATAGAAACGCCTCGTCTGTTGATCCACAGGAAAAATCTGGTTCTGTTCAATTAGGAAGAAAAATATCAACTGAGGAAAAACTTCCTGATCTCACCAAACCATTGGCCAGCTGATGATGATGATGATGGCAGTGTGTGTGTGTGTGTGTGTGTGTAGGCTGGACAGCGAGACGTCCCTCAGGGCGGCGGTGGAGGACGAGGTCGGCTCGCTCCGCCGGGTGATGGAGGAGGCGGCCGTGACGAAGGCGGAGCTCGAGGAACGGATGGAGAGCATGAGGGCGGAGCTGCGGGGCCTGGAGAGCCGCCATGAGCAGGTTCTGCTGCCTTCTGATCGGAACCAGAACCGGCAGCGGACCTCTGGTGACTGGACTGTCCCTGTCCCCGCAGGACGTCCGTGCCCTATACAGCCGGACCGCAGGACGGGACGTGGACGAACCCGACACTCCCGTGGAAACGGGTCTGGACCGGATCCTGGCCCACATCCGGACCCACTGGGAGCAGCTGACGGAGCGGAACCGGGCCGACACCGACGGCTACCTGGAGTCCAAGGTGAGGCAGGGTCACAGGACCAGCCGGAGCAGCCGTCCCTTCCGTCCCTTAACCCCGTCCCGTCCCGCAGGAGGCGCCGTGCGCGGCCAGCCGTCTGAGTGCGGAGGAGCAGCAGGCGGAGGCACTGAAGGCGGAGTGCAGCGACGTGAGCTGCAGGATCCAGAGTCTCCAGGCTGAGACGGAGTCCATCAGGGCGCTGGTGAGACCGGCAGCATCACGTCAAAGGTCACCCAGACCCTGACCTAATGACCTCCTGATCTCTGGTCCCGTAGAAACGCGGCCTGGAGAACTCGCTGAGCGACGCCCGCCACTGGCACGATGTGGAGCTGCAGAACCTGGGCTCAGTGGCGGCGCGGCTGGAGGCGGAGCTTAGCGACGTGCGGACCGAGATCGAGCAGCAGCGCCGTGACTTCGACATGTTGCTAAGCAACCGGCAGCGGCTGGAGCAGCAGATTGGCCTGTACCACGGCATCCTGGACGGAGAGGAGGACCGCTTCCTGCCGAGCTACGCGCCGCCGTGAGTCACGGCAACACAGGGCATAACACCTAGCGACAGTAACATGTAGCGACAGTAACATGTAGCGACAGCCACGTGTGGCGACAGCCACGTGTAGACATGTAGAGACAGCGTCATGTAGCGACAGCCACGTGTAAACATGTAGCGACAGCCACGTGTGGCGACAGCCACGTGTAGACATGTAGAGACAGCGACATCGCGCAACGGCGACATGGCGCGACGGCCACATGTAGACAGCGACATGTGGCGACATCTCGACGGCCACATGGCGACGGCGACATGTAGACGGCGACATGTAGACGGCGACATGGCGACAGCATCATGTAGCGACAGAGACATGTGGTGACAGCATCATGAGGCGACAGAATGTAATAGTGGAGTTCAGTTTGTTTCAGTTCAGTGAACTGGTGACTCGTTCAGGTTGGTCCCATCAGTTCGTCTGAACAATCTGATTGGTCAGGCATGGCTGACAGGTTGGCTCCGCCCTCTAGATGAAACCGATTCTGACGGCACTGCAGCTCAGAAAGGCCCCGCCTACCTCAGTCACATGACAGGAAACTGTAAGTAACCCTGTAACTCACCTGTACAGGTGTTGTGCTGAAGAATCCAGGCCTGAAGCTCCGCCCTCTGCAGAACCTTCTGGACCGGCTCATTAACGAGCCTCTGTCAGCCATCAGAACCACCCAGTCGGACCAGACCAGCATCTAAAACATGTACAACGACCAGAACCGCTGGAGACCAATACGGACCTGGTTCTGATCGGGTCCAGGTGGGACTGGTCAAACACGGTCGGGCTGAGATGCAGTGTGAGTGTGATGAGTCCGAGGATCGATATGTACCTCACAGTTCTGGTTCTGCTCCAAACTGGAGTCCTCCTGTACTGACCAACATTTCCTGTTTGTTGTTTTCAAAATAAAAGTGACTGAAGGTGAATCTGATGTGTTCAGGTGCCTTTCTGAGAGTCCGAAAACATGAAATCAGCTGTTCTGGTTCTGATAAACCCAGTTCAACAGAACCCGGTCTGCTTTTCAATTCCTGATCAGACGTCACCATGGTAACGGAGAGGATAACCTGCTGGGATCAGCAGAAATCAATAACATTTGGATTGATCAGGAATCAGTAACTGATCATGCAGACGACTTCAGAGGGAATAAAATGCTTTAATATTGAGATCGATCAATCGATGGATGGATGCGTCACCGTGACTAATTGAGCTGGACAATAAATTTTGAGACAAAGTTGTCTAAATATTAAAAACTGTTTAACAACCAAAATGGATCAAGAAGCGATTATTTTAGTAATCTATTCATTATTTTGATAAGAGTTAAAAACTTTAAATCAGGTATCTGAGCATCACTGCAGTTTATTTTCTGTAGTTCAGAAAATAAACTTTTTAAGTGAAATCGGACTAAAATCTGAAATGATATTTAATAAAAAGCAGGAGGCTCACAAAGAAACGTTCTGGAAATGTTTCATTTTCAGTTCAATAAAGTCTCACAGTTTAACTAAAGTAGTTTTCATTTCAACTTGGTATTTTCTTTGACGATTTAAGCATATTGTGATTTTGTATGCATTAATATATGAATATGTTTTTGATGTAGTAACTCTATACAGTAAAAAATATCTTACTTTATGAAAAGTAAAGCTGGTCATGTGATGTTGGTATGACGTCAGAAACAAATTGGACTGAAGACGTTTATCCTGAATAAATTATTTATATTAAATTATCTGAACAACAGGAGTGCGTGTTGAGCCGAGCTGCGCTCGCGCAACTAAACCAGCGTCTGTCACCTGGAAACGTCCTGGAAGCACCTGACCAGGTGCTGATGATGTCACTTCCACCACCTGATGTCCCTGAAGCTCCGCCTCCTCTGTCTGTGGGCTCTGTGACTCCACCCCAGCAGGTCATGAAGCCCCGCCCCTCCAGGTGCTGTTGCTACAGCTAGCAGCTCTATGGGACTCCCTCTGACCAATCAGAAGCCACTAATTAATTGTAGCAGCTGCTGCAGGCTCTATAGTTTTTCCCAGAATGCCGAAGGAGGCGACCCTCTCCGTCCTACCGAGAAGCTCTGGTCAGCGCCGGAGGCCACGCCGCATCCTAGGCAGGCTGCAGCAGAACGCAGCCGACGCCAACGCCACCCTCGTGACTCGCCATGGGCGCCATGAACACCCAGCGGTTGGTGTCGGGGTTCAGCATCTCCACCGAGCTGAGGTTGGACTGGCCGTCGTAGCCGCCCACGGCGTACAGCCGGCCCGCTGTCGACACCAGCGACACCCGGCTGCGCCGCGTGTTCATGGCCACCAGGAGGCTCCACTGGCCTGACACGCCGGACAGCACCTCCACGCCACTCAGGAAGCCGGAGCCGTCGTAGCCGCCGGCGACGTACATGTGGCTGCCGAGCGCGGCGGCGCCGTGACGGCAGCGCTTGTTGAGCATGGCCGGCGCCGGGTGCCAGCGGTCCGTGTGGTGGTTGTAGTACTCCACCTGCAAGGAGAGGAGTCACACAGGTGAGCCGAGCGGGCGGCACTGAGCGGGCAGCGCAGAGGGGCGGCACTGACCGTGTTGAAGATCTGCAGGCCGTCATGGCCGCCCGACACAAAGATCCGCCCGTCGAACACGGTGACGCCGGTGGCGCTGCGACACACGCTCATCTCCGTCACCACACTCCACCTGAGGAGGAAACATGGTGAGTCACATGACAGGAAGTCACTACGCTGGGCGCTACGGACTCCCCCTGCTGTCTGAGCAGCAGGTAGGTGGAAATCGGATCAACAAAATTCACCTGAACTCAGGTAAGAGAGAGAGACCGACCATCATCTTCATCATCTTCATCACAGACCGCACACGAAGAAGAACTCACCTGTCGGTTTCTGGAGAGTAGCACTCCACAGAGTTCAGAGAGGATTTCCCGTCGTATCCGCCGCAGACGTAGATATGGCCGTCGATGACCACGGTTCCCATGGCGCTGAGGAAGGCGGCATCGGGTTATCGATCGGGTTATTGATCCGTCGGTTCCGGTCGTGTACCAGGTGGGCCACTGACCTGCGCTGGCTGTTCATGCTGGACACCTGAGTCCAGCCGTCCGTCTCCGGGTTGTACACCTCCACCGTGCTGAGCCGCGACTGGCCGTCGTATCCGCCGATGGCGTACAGCAGGCCGTTAACGACGGCCACGCCCACTCGACTGCGGGCCGTCCTCATTGGCTGGCAGCGCTCCCAGAAGTTCCCCACCGGGTCAAACACCTCCACCAGGTTCAAGGAGTCACCTGCCAAAGGAAGAGGCCACTCAGCTCCAGCTGGACTCAGCAGCGCCAGCTCAGCTGAGAGAGGCGGAGCTACCTGAACTGTTGAGGCCGCCCACGGCGTAGATGAGCCCCGAGACGGAGGTGCAGCACCGCGGCCGTGTCTTATAGGAGGGCAGGTGAGGGCGGCGCTCCAGGACCAGATGGAAGTCTTTGGCCTCATCCACCAGGTCCCTGCCAGGAGATCAACACTGATCAATAGACAATCAATAAAGTGATAATCAGATCTGATCAGACCCGATCGGATCTGATCACAACCCAATCAGAACCTGACTGATGTGAGTCCAGATCTCCTGGACCGTCCCGGTGCCTCTGGTGCGCTGCGCCTCACCTGCACCTGTGGCAGCAGCGAATCAGCTCGTCCTGCTGGACGCGGTCGGACAGGAAGCGCGGCCTGCAGAGAGGAAGTCGGATCTTGGCCAGCAACTCCGGCAGCAGAGTCTTCCTCCGGTCCCGGTCGTGGTGGACCCAAGCCAGAGCCGCCTCGAACACCTGCACAAGTAAGGCGGGGCGGTGAGTGTGGCGGCGAGCGAGCCGCGGCGTCAGTGAGCGAGCGGCGACGCCTCACCTGCTCCTCGACCTTGACGTTGAGCTCGTCGCAGCCCATCAGCTCCAGAACCTCCTCGGCCCGCAGCGCCAGGAACTCCTCGGACAGCGCCGCCTCCACGAAGTGGCGCTGCAGGAAGCCGTTGGCCGCGTCGTAAAGCGCCGTGCACATCATGGCCTCCGCGAACTGACGCACGCCCAGGCAGTTCTTGGGGTGCAGTCTGGAACCAGAGGGGACCGGTAGCCACGGAGACATCAGCTGACATGGCGGCCGTCGTACAGAGCGCGTGCGGAGGAGCTCACCTCTCCTGCAGGAAGGAGCAGCAGGCGTCCTTCACGTTCTGCAGCTGCAGGAAGCTGGAGCCAATCAGCAGCGCCTGGACGTTCTGCTGGTCGATGGCGACGCGGCCACTATAGGCGAAGTTAATGAGAGCCTCCAGGGCGCTGCAGCACAGACAGCTACTGGTTAGACTGGGAGGACTGAGGAGGGACTGTGGAGGGACTGGGAGGGACTGGGGAGGGACTGGGGAGGGAATGGGAGGACTGGGGCGGGACTGGGAGGACTGGAGAGAGACTGGGAGGGACTGAGGAGGGAGGACTGGGGAGGGACTGGGAGGGACTGGGGAGGGACTGGGAGGACTGGGGAGGGACTGGCAAGGGAAGGGAATGGGAGGACTGGGAGGGACTGAGGGGTACTGGGGAGGGACTGGGAACGGACTGGGAACTGACGGGAGGGACTGAATGTGTACCTGGGGTCCTACTGGTGCGTACCTGGGGTCCATGCCCTGCATCAGGATCTCGTCCTGCTTGCGCTCCACCATGTCGTTGGTGAACATGGCGTGGAAATACGGGATGGAGGCGGCCAGGACGATCCGGTGAGCGCTGAACTTATGCTCCCCGACCTGCAGACACGAGCCGGGTCAGAACCAGAACCAACGGACCTCCAGCTCCACTCAACAGCTGTGATCTGATCGATAAAAGTTTTTTAGTTGCTATGAAATAGGTCAGGTAATCCACTTCCTGTCTTCTGACAGGTGTAATCACGTGATCTGTCACCTAAAATCGATACAAGACCCATCAGCTGTTTGTCAATGGTCTGTCCTGTTAGCCAGTTAGCACCCAGTTAGCATTCCAGTAGCTCGTAAGCTAACCGCTGCCTCGCGCGTCTCGCTTCTTACCTTGAGAGTGACGTCACACAGCTTGCCTTGACGTCGGATCTCCTCCATCACGACGTAGCCTCTCGCGGGCAGGTCTGGGACGGAGAAGTGAACCAGGTCCTCGAGTTCTTCGCACACGGAGTCTCCCATGATGACCTGGAGGCGGACCGAGTCCTGCGAGCCGCCGAACGAACACTTCCGGCGTAGCGGGGCAAGACTTCAAAATAAAAGCTCGGAGGCAGTCTGGTTCGTTTCTACCGCTGAAATGTTCTTCTCAGTTCTGGAGGTTCGGTTTATCTGGACTTTAGTCCCGAATTTGCAGCTCAGAACAAGTATTTATGTTCTGGTGTTGGATCCGGTTCTGGTGTTCGGCTCCTGAAGCCTTGAACCGTGTCAGTATGAAAACTTCCTCCCAGCCGAGGGCGACCCCTGCTGGCCGGAAGGCGAAACTGCAGCCTTCTGGTCAAGATGGGTTCTAGCAGGAAGGCTGAGCAGAATCGAAGGACCTGGTTCTTCTGGGTCGAGCTTCTCCAAAGAACCCAGAGCAATCTAGATATTAACGCAGATCAGATCCAGATGGGGTCGGTTCTGATCCAAGGCTTCTAACATTCCTGTTCTCAGTCAGGATCTGATCCTCACCTGGTTCTGGTACCGCCGGGTCAGCAGGTCTCTCTGGGCCCGATTGTTTCAGACCGGTCCAGAAACACTGAGGCCATCTAGAACTTCATGGACCAGCAGCAGAACATGTTCTGGAAGAACCGGATCAGAACCTGATCTGGGTTTGGACCTATCATGACGCTGAGCTCAGTTCTGGTTTTAGGGAGAACGGACCAGACCAGAACATGCTTTGCAGTTGGTGTGAGATCTTTGGTTCTGACCCAGATGAACTCTGACCTCTCCATCTGCTGATGGCGAATAGAACCTTTCCAGAACCAGTAAAGGCGAGAACCTGGATCCGGTTCTGGAGGCTGATCAGAACTTTGTGGAAGCCCCAACGTTCACCCGGTCCTGCAGAACCTGGACCAGGTGAACCTGGACGGTCATCCGGTTCTGGAGTGATTTTATTCCAACTTTCTAAAAGAGAAAAAAAGACAACAGAAGAACCAGAACCAGCCGGTCCAGAACCGATTTGGGCCGTCAGTGGATCCAGACAGACCCCGGGTCCTCATGATGATGCAGCGGGATCAGAGATTTCCTGCTGGGAGCGTTTGGACCGAGTCGACCCAGGTCGGTGGATGGGTCTGATCGGACCGGGTCCGGTAGATCCGGTCTGATCAGCCAATCAGAGAGCAGCTTCACAACATTTAAACAGCTGAAAAACATTTATTCATTTGGACCCGGCCCGGTTCTGTTCGGTTCTGAGAATTCGTGTCGGGAATGTTCAGGATCGTCCGTCTAGGAGAACAGAGGCCGGTTCCGGTCCAAACCCAGTTGCAGCAGTCCCGTCCGAACCAGAACCACTCGCTCTTCGTCCCCGACCCGGATGGAGCCAGTTCCAGTCCAGATCCGGATCGGCAGAACGTTCGGTTCTGAGAGGAAGCCCGTCCCGGCTCGGCTCTGCTCAGCTCGATGCAACCTGCAGGAGAAGAAGCGTTTCCATGGAGATGGGCAGATTCTACGCCGACAGGTCGCTGGCATCGAAGCGGTCCTGGTCGTAGACCTCGGCCGCCACCTTGCGGCCCCCGAACCAGCGGTTGTTGAGCGCCTGAATGGCG
Organism: Alfaro cultratus; assembly: GCA_903066825.1. Classification (NCBI taxonomy): domain Eukaryota; kingdom Metazoa; phylum Chordata; class Actinopteri; order Cyprinodontiformes; family Poeciliidae; genus Alfaro; species Alfaro cultratus. The sequence goes on from CAEFZX010026129.1 coordinate 12,926, forward strand.
CGGTTCCGGTGTGCCGCCTCTGAGAACTCCACGAAGATCTTGACGATGACGTCGGCGTCTTCCTCCTCGCCCTGCCGCTCCTGGTAGATGATGACGCGCCGCACCTGGCCAAACTTCCCACACTCCTCCGTCACCTCGCCCTCCAGGTCGTCGTCGATGTCCTCGGGGCCCACCATGTTCCTCAGCACCATGACGGTAGACTGGAGGCAGAGGGCAGAGGTCAGAGGGCGGGGCCGAGGTCCGGTTCTGATCAGGTCGGGCTCACCTCCTGCTTGCGGAGCAGCTTCCTCATCACCATGTGGCGAGCGCTGCTGCCGCTGATGCTCATGTGCTCTTGCTCGCTGAGCGGCTCCGACGCCGCCTCCTGCTGCGCCTCCAGCTGAGACTCCGCCTCCTTCCTCCTGGGCTCCGAGCCCAACGGAGGCGTAGCCAAAACCGGGTTCACCAGCCCCACCTGGGGCAGGCCGGTGCGCACCGGGGTCACACCTGGAACGGCAGCCGGCGGTTAGCGGCACAGGAAGAAGGGAGGACCGGAAGTGCTGGAGGGGCCCGCTCACCTGTGATGACTCCTGGTGCCTGGGCGGCCATGACAGCCTGCGGAAGTCCCAGCTGCTGGGAGAGGAGTGCTGGGCCGGCCAAAGGTCCGAGTAGCGAAGCTCCGACCGGATCCTGACGAACCAGAGAAACGCTGAGGCAGTAGGAACACCACTGGCCGCCACGCCCACCTGGGGGGGGCCACGCCCACCTGGGGGGGGGCCACGCCCACCTGGGGGGGGCCACGCCCACCTGGGGGGGGCCACGCCCACCTGGGGGGGCCAGGCCCACCTGGGGGGGGGCAGGCCCGCTATTATTAGCTAAAGCGCTGGGGGTAATACCAGGTTCAGCCCCACTAGGAAGGCTTACCCAGATTTAGTTCAAAGTTTTTAACATGGATGTAGATTATCACAAGAGCCTATCTTAGAAATAAAACATTACAATAAATATATTACATGTTATAACATTCACCAGTTTACGCAGGTGGCAATGACTGTTATTAATATGTAATTCTTTCACTGTCAAAAGTAAGATGGCTCCCAAATCTCCCGTTTTTGTTTTGAAGGTTTCCTGAAGACACGATGTGAGGAAGAAGTGGGAAAATAAGGAGAGACGGATTCACTGCACAGGATGAATCTGCTGAATCACTCAGAATCAGTTGCCACCCCAGCTGGTGACTATGAATTCAATAAATAGTTATGGCAAATCGGACATTAAGCGCATGAATCTCTTTTTTCCGACAACATTGAATGCAACACAATGTAACCTGACACCTGCTGCTGAGTGGCGGGAAGCGCGAGGCAGCAGCATTAATATGGACGTATATTCCTGACTGTACATTAGTGACGTATTGTGCGCCATTGGTCAGGAATATCGGTGGTCAGGAAAATACCACAATCACGGAAAGATTCTGAAAAAAGGACGCAATATTTAGCGGTTAATTCAACCGTATGACAGCCATAGATAACAAGATTCAAGGGTTTCGCATTTAACAGGTGAGGAAAAAGGTTTTAATTTATTGAAAAAGTGAGCAGTGAGCTAGTTCTGCTAGCCTAACTGTTGCTAGCTGCTATTGTCTCTGATAACCTCAACCAGTTCGGTGTGTTCTGGTTCCGTTAGCAGTAAAACAGGACAACCTGCCCAGCAAGTCATCAGTAGAGCAGCAGTTTAAATCAGCTAATCAACCGCCGAAAATGTATTAATAATCACAATATAGGCATCAAGCGTGACAACATAATGTAACGGACTGGATGATCTGTTTTGGTGTTTTTGGTGATCCCTGATAGGATTGAACGTAATCGCTGCTTTATCTGCTCGTTGAACTGTTGTCTGTCGGTTGCCATGGCAACAGGTCCGCGTAGGGTGACGCCACAGAGCGAGAAAAAGCAGAATAGAAATGGTTTTGTCTAGTTTTGTTCTCCACCTGTTTATCAGCTTTATTGCATCACTTCAGCCGCTGCAATTCCTAAAAGTTGAACAAGCCACAAAAACTGAACTAATTCCCTCTGTTCAAAACGTGGCGATATTTATAACAGTCATAAAACTGCAGCTCCTACAGCATATTTAAAATAAAATGATTGACCAATAGAAAAGAAATTTGCCCCTTTCTTGCATCTTGACAGAACTAACAGAAACTAAACTGTTTATAGATTTGTATCACGGAGAATGTATGTATCAGTTTTATCAGCTTTATTTTAAGGCATATTTAATAGATATATCTGATAATTAATGATGGAGCTACTAATATTTTTATGACAGATTTCTGCTCGTCCTGCATTGGAATACAATGGTTTTCTGGACACAAAGCATCACATAGCGACTAATAGGCGCTGTCCAATCCAGTAAAACATGTCAATTATCAGCGAAGACGTAAAAATAATCAACTATATACTACATTAAGAAATTATATTTAATCCTCAGTGCTACATGAAGCTCATTTTGAAACAATGCAAGTTAAAAACAATATTTTGGAACAAGTAAATTAAGTCCATTGTTAGGTCTGTGTAAGATATATATATATATATATATACACACACACACACACACACCGTATTTTCCGCACTATAAGGCGCACCTAAAGACCTTCAATTTTCTCAAAAGCCGACAGTGCGCCTTATAATCCGGTGCGCCTTATCTATGAATCAATATTGAGCCACAACAGGTCTCGCAACTACGGTAAGCAGTCGCCGACTTCATTTTCCCCCATAGAAGAAGAAGCGCGCGGTGAATACTGGGCTCATTATGAGAATTTGAGGTATATATATTAGGATTCAATAGATGGTAGTAGTGCAACAGTAATGGATGCAATAGTGGATGCAAGCTGCCGTTAAAATCTAAAGAAGAAGAAGAAGAAGCACGCGGTGCATGCTGGGATATATGACTGCGCGAAGCCTGCCGTTTCATTTCCATTTGTGTGTCTGTGTAAAGACCGCAAAATGGCTCCTATTAAGAGACGCGCTTACGACATAGAGTTTAAACTCAAGGCGAACAGTCACACAGTAGAACATGGGAATAGAGCAGCAGAGAGAGAATTTAACATTAACGAGTTAATGGTGCAGAAGTGGAGGAAGCATAAAGGCGCAGGTCATCTGTTCAGTCTTTGGAAGACTAAACAGTTTCCGAGGGAACAAAGCGAGATGGTTACAGTTGGAGGACAAACTCGAACAGTGGGTTGTTGAACAGAGAGCAGCAAGTAGAAGTGTCAGTACAATCACTATTTGAATGAAAGTAACAGTGCTAGCACGCTAACTAGCTGTGTCACGATAAACTGTGTCATGAAAATACCACGTCACTGACTTAATAAACAGCTCTTTATTCATTTTGGAAGTGAACGGAGTTGTCAGAACGCTGGTTTGTAATCTATTAATAAAGTTTGACTGACCTATCTGACTGTTTTGCTGACATTCCCTTTAGCGCAGCNTTAGCGCAGCGCCATCTAATGGATGCATAACGTAACTGCAGCCTCTACTGTAGCGTCTATTCTATGCGCCTTATAATGAAAAAAAGTTTTAAAATAGGCCATTTATTGAAGGTGCGCCTTGTAATCCGATGCGCCTTATAGTGCGGAAAATACGGTGTGTGTGTGTGTGTGTGTGTGTGTATATATATATATATATATATATATATATATATATATATATATAGAGAGAGAGAGAGAGAGAGAGAGAGAGAGAGAGGACAGAGCGAGACATATGGCAGATGCTGCCACCCCTGAAAAGTCCTTGCCTCCCCATAGATATTTTTCTAGATCTGGTCCTGCTCTGAAGCTAGAACTCCGCAGCTGGAAGACATGAAAAATAATGCATGTGCATGTAAATACGTATATGTATATTATTTAGTATTAATTAGAGGTGTGCCGATCGATCAGCCACCGATCAAAATCGGCCGATTTCGTTGAAAAAGTGTATGATCTGTGATTGCCGATCATGGTCTCTTATTGCCTATCACCAAACCGATCGCCTGTCTCTCACTTCTCAGCCTGCATCTGCAGCTGGTCTCCTCTTTCCTTCACATTATGCAAGCGCGCAGCAACAAATCCTGTGTGTGGAACTTTAACGCTCTGAGAGTGAATGGGGGAAGTTTTGTGTTGTGGCGGAAAATTCAGGGGTGAAGCTCGTCAAAATGCATCAACACAACAAAAAACCAGCACTTGACAGAGTTCAGCTACATCGAGGCTCAACGCAGGAAAAAAGCGACCAGATAGCAGGTAAAGCAGCACAGCTACCAATACTCACCCGGAAGAGAATCACGGTAGAGAAAGCTAAACAAATAAGCTGAAAAATTATTTAAATCAATGAGCTGGCGGTGCAAGACGCTGGTTCTGCTCCCACTGTTGGACCGCTGCTACGCGCTACTGGTAGTAATATTTCATAGACGGAGCGCCGCTTTGGTGAACTCTCACACCAAACAGCTGCTTAACGCTGCAGCATGCAAGTTAAACAGAAAATATTTTGCATATGTATTAAAACTTTAGCTATGTCCTAACATAAGACGGATAATCTCTGAAAAAATAATCAATCTTTTCTGCCTCCTCCTGTGTTCAGCTCAGTCAGAACCAATCAATCAGAACAAAACAGCCATGTTCTCAGGAAGTTTTGATTTAGTAACTCAGGATTGTTTATTTTGATGCAACCTGTTAAACATTGAATGACTGTTTCCTTTTTTACTTGACATTATTTGATATAGGCAGTGTTATGAGATTTATTTGATTTATGTATAATTTGAACTGTTGAGAGCCTTACTGTTAAATATTGTTTTACTGATTGCAGGTTTTTCAGTTGTCCTTTTGACTGAGTAGCTGCTGTTTTGTGTCTGCAAGTATTTTGCATGTTTTATGTCTAAATCAGGTGAATTTATTGCCAGATCATTTTTCCATTTTGGAAGATCACATAGTACCATTTATACCTAATGCGAAAAATTAACAGCCAGTCCAGGTGATCGGCAGAGATCGGCCTCATGGGTGATCGGTATTGGCAGCATAAAACCTGATTAGAGCATCCCTAGTATTAATCATTATTGAATCATCATTGTTCCCTAACTTCCTGTTTCCTGACTGCAGGGAACAGGAAGGACGTGAGAGACTTTCAGTCGTCCTTAATGCCAGTCAGAGGGAAAGCAGTGTTCACTGTCGAGGAAAACCTGGGATCCGTTTGGCCAGCTGAAGCAGTGGCGCCCCCTGGAGGAGGCAGGATGGAAAACAGCCAGGCCTGAACAGCAGAGACTGCAATCACTGAGGATATAAACAACCGCTATCGTTTTGTCTTTAATATTTCTTTTTAGTTGGTTATTCTTTAAAGAAGGAACATTCATAATAAGCTATAAAGAGATTTATATTTCAATGGTTATTTTATGCATTTGACATGAGAAGTCAGTTCTCCTGTCATGCTTGAACATTTCAAAGATTCCTCTTATTGATCTAAAGCAGTTGTAAAATGTTCGACATTAAACTCAAATCTTCAGATCTCCCTTGATGGAATCAGTTTGACAAAAAAAATTATTTGTTTTAGATTGTCATATTCATCAGCATCATATTTACCCTGATTTTTCTCCACAAGGCCTGGCTCTGCCTCGCCCCTTGGCCCCACAACTAGCCCCTGACCTTGTCCCTCCATGGTGTACCTGAGCTGTGATCTTGGCGCTGGCAGCAGCAGCCGCCACAGCGGCGGCTGCAGGAAGTCCTCCAGCAGTGGTGGGGGTGAGGAGGGGCATGGGCGGAGTCACGGCCTTCCCCACCCTAAGGTACTGCCCCCCCAGGTCGAACAGGTTCATGGATGCCACGGCGTCCTGGGCCGACTGAGCCTTATCGTACTCTGGACACACAGAGGACAAGCTGATTTCAGACAGCAAGACGCAGCTCGCCGCATCAAGTTCCAGAGGACGCGGCGTGACGCCGACCCCAGAGGACCAGAGCGGTCCCTGACATCTGGCCGGCCTCACCGATGAAGCCGTAGCCTTTGTGGCGCCCGGTGGTGGGCTCGCGGGCCAGCATGCAGGACTTGATTCTGCCGAAGGCCTCGAAGACGCTCTTGATGTCCTCGTCGGAGAGGTCGGGGTGGACGGACGCCACGTAGATCCTGTTGAAGGCCCGCGCCTCCTCCGCCAGCTGGTCGATGATCGGCTGAGCCTGGCCGATGTTGCTGGGCCGGCCGACCTGCAAGACAGCGCGCAGGGATAAAGGGGGCGGCCTGGTAATGCAGAGAGACGGTGATGTCACATGACCTACTGGGAAACATTGAACTGAACTGAACTCAGCTTCCCAAATGTTTGGGCTTTGTGTTCCAGGTGTTTTGATACGTGTGCACCTGAGTTGGTTTTCCTGGGGATTACTGGGAAGTCTGGTTTTCTCTTTTCTAAGGCACCTTAATGTCACTGTTCTGGCTTTTCAATGATCAAAAATTCACTGATGGCAACATTTCTCCTTCCCTTTTATTTTATTTTGGGTTGGATTGTAGAAAAACAGAAGACAGACAGGAACCAGGCCCACCTTGATGTTCCTCCCTCCCAGAACCACAGAGTTCATCTGTTCCAAAGCCAGCTGGGCCGCTTCAGGAACCTCGTACTCCACAAAGGCAAAACCCTGCAAAAACAGAACTGATCAGAGAGCCAGAGAGAGAACCAAAGAGGGAAACAGAGGAGGAACCAGAGAGGGAACCAAAAAGAGAACTAGAGAGGGAACCGGAGAGGGAACCAGAGAGAGAACCAGATAGAGAACCAGAAGGGGAACCAGAGAGGGAACAAAAAAGGGAAGTAGAGAGGGAGCCGGAGAGGGAACAAGTGAGGGAACTCGAGAGGGAACCAAAGAGGGAACCAGAGACAGAAACACAGAGGGAACCAGAGGGGGAACCAGAGAGAAAACCAGAGAGGGAACCAGAGACAGAAACACAGAGGGAACCAGAGAGAAAACCAGAGAGGGAACTAGAGAGGGAACTAGAGAGGGAACCAGAGGTGGAACCAGAGAGGGAACCAAAAAGAGAACTAGAGAGGGAACCGGAGAGGGAACCAGAGAGAGAAACACAGAGGGAACCAGAGGGGGAACCAGAGAGAGAACCAGATGGAGAACCAGAGAGAGAACCAGATGGAGAACCAGAGGGGGAACCAGAGAGGGAACCAAAAAGGGAAAGTAGAGAGGGAGCTGGAGAGGGAACAAGTGAGGGAACTCGAGAGGGAACCAAAGAGGGAACCAGAGAGATAACAAGAGAGGGAACCAAAGAGGGAACCAGAGAGAGAACCAAAGAGGGAACAAGAGAGGCAACCAAAGAGGGAATCAGAGAGAGAACTAAAGAGGGAACCAGATCATGAGCCAGAGAGGGAACTAGAGAGGGAACCAGAGCATGAACCAGAGAGGGAACTAAAGAGGAAACCAGAGAGAAACCAGAGAGGGAACTAAAGTGGGAACCAGAGAGAGAACTCGAGAGGGAACCAGAGAGAGAACCAAAGAATGAACTAAAGAGGGAACCAGAGAGGGAACTACAGAGGGAACCGGATCATGAACCAGAGAGGGAACTAAAGAGGAAACTAAAGAGGGAACCAGAGCATGAACAAGAGAGAGAACTTGAGAGGGAACCAAAGAGGGAACCAGAGAGAGAACCAAAGAGGGAACAAGAGAGGGAACCAAAGAGGGAACCAGAGCATGAACAAGAGAGAGAACTTGAGAGGGAACCAAAGAGGGAACCAGAGAGAGAACCAAAGAGGGAACAAGAGAGGGAACCAAAGAGGGAACCAGAGCATGAACAAGAGAGAGAACTTGAGAGGGAACCAAAGAGGGAACCAGAGAGAGAACCAAAGAGGGAACAAGAGAGGGAACCAAAGAGGGAACTCGAGATGGAACCAGAGAGAGAACCAAAGAGGGAACCAGAGAGAGAACCAAAGAGGGAGCCAGAGAGGAAACCAGAGAGAAAACCAGAGAGGGAACCAGAGAGAGAACCAAAGAGGGAACAAGAGAGAGAACCAAAGAAGGAACAAGAGAGGCAACCAAAGAGGGAGCCAGAGAGGAAACCAGAGAGAAAACCAGAGAGGGAACCAGAGAGAGAACCAAAGAGGGAACAAGAGAGGGAATCAGAGAGAGAACCAAAGAGGGAACCAGAGAGAGAACCAGAGAGGGAACAAGAGAGGCAACCAAAGAGGGAACCAAAGAGATAACCAAAGAGGGAACCAGAGAGAGAACCAAAGAAGGAACAAGAGAGGCAACCAAAGAGGGAACCAAAGAGATAACCAAAGAGGGAGCCAGAGAGGAAACCAGAGAGGAAACCAGAGAGAAAACCAGAGAGGGAACCAGAGAGAGAACCAAAGAGGGAACAAGAGAGGGAATCAGAGAGGGAACCAAAGAGATAACCAAAGAGGGAGCCAGAGAGGAAACCAGAGAGGGAACCAGAGAGAGAACCAGAGAGGGAACCAGACAGAGAACCAAAGAGGGAACTAAAGAGGGAACCAGAGAGGGAACTAAAGAGGAAACCAGAGCATGAACCAGAGAGGGAACTAAAGAGGGAACCAGAGAGGAAACCAGAGAGGGAACTAAAGAGGGAACCAGAGAGGGAACTAAAGAGGGAACTAGAGAGAGAACCAGGGAACCCTGAGGTTCTACGGCTGCCTCTTGGACCTTGTGCTTCATGGTGACCGAGTCCCAGGACATGTCGATGCTTTTGATTGGTCCAAAGGGGATGAAGGCCTGCCTGATGGTGTCCTCACCCAGCTCGTAGTAGATGGAGCCCACATAGACCCGACACATGATGGCCAGAGCTCGCTGGCGTTGTGCTGCCACCTGGTGGACAGGAGGAGCAGAGGGAGCAGGTCAGTTTCCACCTGGGTAAACGCAGCCTTGGTGGTCTGTCCGCCACCCAGATCCCACTTCTCACGGCAGTCTGAACATTTCCCATGTTTCACCCAAAAATCCAACCTGTTCACCGTCCGTCTGTGGAACTAAAGCTAGCAGAAGAATCGAGACGGTAAATCTAAACTTCTGAAATGATAATAATAAAGTGATGGAAGCAGTCTGAGCCAGTGAACGCATCACATCCCAACCCAGCACTCATGGTCCGACTCCAAACAGAACAGGATCAGAACCGGGTCAGCCAGTGCTCCACTAAAGGCCACTGCTGTTAGCGTTCTATCAGGTTCCTTCGTCAGCTGACCGTGTCGCTTTCAGCAACTTTAGAACCCATCCAGAGACGGCAGCCATCTTTACAGTCGCAAACAGAGTGATGCTTGTGACGGCTACATCTTTCGTCATTTGCGGTCGGAAACTGTTCACACAGAAGTCTGACTGAGACGCAGTATTTATTATTAGCATGAACGACTATACAGAAAAGACCGGCTTTGTACAGAAAATGGAACATCAAGAGCTGCTGGAAGAAGGAAGCCTGAGAACTGCTGAAGAATTAGATCCTGCCAATAGGCCAACAGAACCGGGCCTGAACAGAACAGAACCATACTCACCGACTGCAGCGGCGACAGAGCGTCTCCTAAACCCATGGTCAGAGGAGCCATCTGAGGGAGGAGAACAGACTACCCTTAACTATCACGGAAGAGGTAAAAGAGGCGTGGCCTTGGTGTGGGCGTGGCCTCTGGGAGTTACCTGCAGACTGGTGAGCTGCTGCTGCTGCACCAGCGTCTGCTTCACCAGCACGCTCTTGATGCTCTGCTCCATAGCATACTTTTTAGCCTGCAGAGAGAACCCAGAGAGCGTTTAGCGACCAGAACCACAGGTTCTGCTGCTGGTTCTGACCCGTTGCAACAGATTGACCTTCTGCAGCGCCTCCTGCTGGTTGGGGGTGAGCGGAGGCAGGCCCAGCTTAGGGGTGGGGGTGGTGGTCTGTCCGTTCTCCATGATGAGAGGCGGCCCTCCCTGTGAACCAATCAAAACACACCGACTGCTGATGATTTCATCGATAAGAGGAGGCTTGGACCCGGTTATTTATGAACAGTTCACTGACCTACTGACTGATTTATCTATGAACAGTTCACTTACCTGCTGACTGATTTATTTATGAACAGTTCACTGACCTGCTGACTGATTTATCTATGAACAGTTCACTGACCTACTGACTGATTTATCTGTGAACAGTTCACTGACCTGCTGACTGATTATTTACCTATGAACAGTTCACTGACCTGCTGACGGATTATTTATCTATGAACAGTTCACTGACCTGCTGACTGATTTATCTATGAACAGTTCACTGACCTGCTGACTGATTTATTTATGANATTTACCTATGAACAGTTCACTGACCTGCTGACTGATTTATTTACCTATGAACAGTTCACTGACCTGCTGACTGATTTATTTACCTATGAACAGTTCACTGACCTGCTGACGGATTATTTATCTATGAACAGTTCACTGACCTGCTGACTGACTTATTTACCTATAAACAGTTCACTGACCTGCTGATTGATTATTTACCTATAAACAGTTCACTGACCTGCTGATTGATTATTTACCTATGAACAGTTCACTGACCTGCTGACTGATTATTTACCTATGAACAGTTCACTGACCTTCTGACTGATTTATCTATGAACAGTTCACTGACCTGCTGATTGATTATTTACCTATGAACAGTTCACTGACCTGCTGACTGATTATTTACCTATGAACAGTTCACTGACCTGCTGACGGATTATTTATCTATGAACAGTTCACTGACCTGCTGACTGATTTATTTACCTATGAACAGTTCACTGACCTGCTGACTGATTATTTACCTATGAACAGTTCACTGACTGATTATTTACCTATGAACAGTTCACTGACCTGCTGACTCCAACCAGGATGTTTAACAACAGCTCTCGAAGCTCCAGGCCTGTTAGCATTAGCTTAGCTTTCATCCAGTTCCGGTTCTTACCGCAGAAACCGCCGCAGCCATGCAGCTGTCTTCCGGTTCCGCTGCCGTCCCACTCCGCAATTCTTCGAACTGCTTCTCCGGATCTTTGAAGTTATCTCCGACCGAACCAAACCTAAAACCTGCAGAAAGTTCCTCAAGTACTAGCATCTGTACACTGCCCGGAACACAACAACGCTACGTATGATGTCACTTCCTCTGAGAGGAAATTTCAGAATAAAAGCCCTGATGACTCAGTTCGGTCGGATACAGCTGAGGTCGGTCCGGCGGAACCAGGGGACCTTATGACGTCACTGTGTTAAGTGTCAGCACAGGTAGAAGCTGGAGCTCAAAGAACGTTCTGGAACCAAGAACGTTCATCTGTTAGCTTGTATTCTGATCTTTTCTGTTATTTCTTTGATCAGAGATCTGGAACCGAGCCATCAGAACCAGAACCAAGATATACACCTTTATTATCACACATCATTTTACATGTTTACACTCAGAGCAGGCCGAGAACTCATCCTTTTAAAACCCTAACCCGATCAGAACTGGTTCTGATCCACTTTAGTTATGAGCTAGAACCACTCCAGGACTTTACCAGAACCAAACCATCCAGACGTATGGTGCTTCTACGGCTGTGACCCGGATCGGTCCGGATCGGTCCGGATCAGAACAGAATCAACTGCAGGTTCACTTCCAGTTTCCAGTCAAAGGTTCTGCAGCACGCTGTGGAACACCAGCAGGAGAACGTCCCTTGAAGAACCTAACAGAACCTTACAGAACTTTGGTCTGTAGCTTCTAGACGTGTCCAGTTCCAAACCTGAACAGGGCCGCTGAACCCGGTTTTGGTATGTTGGAGCAGAGAAGCGTCTAGAGACTGCAGAACAGCGGTTCTGAAGGGCTCGAGTTGGAAACCCCACCGTGGGACCGGATGCTGGGCCCAGTAGAACTCTAGACCAAAGGTTTCCCCATCAGAACGGTGACATATGTTTTGGTGGAACATTTTCCTCACGGCTGGAGAATATCTGCTGAGGTTCTGAGGAAGGAACCGAGTCCGGGTTCTACACAGATACACATGAAGAGGTTCTATTTGGTTCTGATATGTTCTGGATGAGCAGAATGAACCTGGTTCTGGTTCATGTGAAGCTGAGTGGGTTCTGTAGAGCATCAGTAGAGTTCTGACTAAGAACAGCTCAGGTGGGGATGTTCAGAACCTGTGGAACGGATCAGAACCCAACAGAACAGTTTATGAAGGTTCTAGAAGGGCATGCCTCCAGAGATCTGGCGGGCCACCTGCTCCTCCGGGCTCTCCTGGTTCCGGTCCTGGTTCCAGTCCCTCAGGCCGTCCGGCAGCGCTGTGTCCTCGTCCTCGCCGCCCGTCCCTTCCACCAGCTCCTCGTATGTCGAGCGTTCCGCAAACGGCCGCCGACCCAGAAGCTCCTCCATGTCCTCTTTGGACAGAACCTCCCGCTGCAGCAACCGCTGCGCCACCTGCAGGACAGCACAGGAACCACAGTCACAACCAGAACCAGAACTGGGACCGGAACTACAGCCTCCCGCCCCACCGGGCCCAGAGGAACCAGAACCAGCCTGCCTTGCTGGGATCCCACGAGCGACAGACCCGGGCAGACCATGGCGGTACCTTGTCCACCTCGGCCTTCTTGTCGGTCAGCAGCAGCTGGGTTCGGCGGTACGCCTCGCTGATCAGGGTCCGGACCTCGGAGTCGATGAGGCGGGCCGTGGCCTCGCTGTACGGCTTCTCCAAAACCATCTCGCCCTGCCGCGGTAGGTCGAAGGACACCTGGCCCACCTTGGGGTTCATCCCAAACTGGACGATCTGCGGGAGGACAACAGAGACTCAGATGGACCGGACCCAGAGGAGTTAGGAGGGTCTGCCAGGTCGAGTGACTCACCTGAGCGTAGGCACTCTGTGTGACCTTCCTGAGGTCATCCTGGGCGCCAGTAGTGACCCGGCCGAAGAAAATCTCCTCTGCAACGCGGCCCCCCAGCGTCATGCACATCCGGTCCAGCAGCTGCTCCTTAGTGTACAGGTACTGCTCCCTGGGGAGGTACTGAGCATAGCCCAGGCCCCGCCCCCTGGGGATGATAGACACCTGCACAGGCAGCACCGCATTAGAACCCGGCCATGCCAACAGAACTAGACAGAACCTGACAGACCTTCAACAGCGGGTCGGCGTGCTCCAGGAACCAGCCAGCCACGGCGTGACCCGCCTCATGGTATGCCACCGTCTTCTTCTCCTCCGGCTGCAGAACCTGGGTCTTCTTCTCCAGACCTCCAGGAGACAGAAAGGTTACAGAACCGGAACCAAAACCTGACGCTGCGCTGGTTCTGTTCTGGTCTCACCTCCGATCACCCTCTCGATGGCCTGCTCGAAGTGCTTCTGATTGATGGTATCGGACAGGTGGCGTGCGGCAATCAGTGCTGCCTCGTTGCACACGTTGGCGATGTCGGCGCCTGCCAGGCAGCAATCGGGGACAGACAATCCACACAAATCACCTGAGGCTCAGACACACCCCTCACCTGACTGGTCACTCCCATCAGGGTACATACTACCTGAAAATCCAGGCGTGAGGGCGGCCATCTTCTTGGCCAGAGCATCTTTGTCCAGGTCTCTGCTGAGCTTCAGAGGACGCAGGTGGACCTTAAATATGGACGCCCGTCCTTTGATGTCAGGAGGACCTGAAAGGAAAGAGAGCTTTGTCACCAGCTCACCTGGCTGATACCTGCCTGATAATTAACCGCCCCGTTGCCCGCTCACCGATGTAGATCTGCCTGTCGAAGCGCCCGGGCCGCAGCAGGGCCGGGTCCAAGATGTCAGGTCGGTTGGTTCCGGCCAGAACCACCACGTTGGTGGCGGTGTTGAAGCCTGGGGGACAGAGTAGACAGTGAGGCACGGCTCAGTGGACCCCGTGGTTCTGCGGAAGCGGGACCCACCGTCCATCTCCACCAGTAGCTGGTTCAGCGTGTTCTCCTGCTCGCTCTGGCCTCCAAAGTTGCCGCGGCCGCGCTTCCGGCCCACAGCGTCGATCTCATCGATGAAGAGGATGCAGGGCGCGTTCTTCCGGGCCATGACAAACAGATCCCGAACCTGCATGGAGCGGAAGGTCAGAGGAACCTCAGAGGATCCCCTCCACAACCCACTCCCCTGGCAGCACCTTACCCTGGCGGGGCCCACTCCCACGAACATCTCCAGGAATTCAGAGCCGTTCACCGTGATGAAGGGAACATTGGCCTCGCCTGCCGTTGCCTTGGCCAGCAGTGTCTTCCCGGTTCCTGGGGGTCCGGTCAAGATGGCGCCCTGCCACACAACATAACCGCTGATCCCGGGGAAACCCATCTGTGGCCCTGTCCTCTGTCAGCTTGAAGGAAGCCCAACCTCACCCTGATCCTGCCCTCACCTTGGGTATCTTGGCCCCCAGGTCCTGGTACTGTTTGGGGTTCTTCAGGAAGTTGACAAACTCCATGATCTCCAGCTTGGCCTCCTCACACCCCGCCACGTCTTTAAACTTGACGTCAATCTCGTCCTTCAGGATCTTTGCAGTGGTCTCGCTAACGCTGAACAGACCCCCCATGCCGCGGCCTGGCCGGCCCCCGCCCGCTGGCCCACGCCGCAGCATGAAGAGCAGAAAGCCGATGATGAGCGCCGTGGGCAACATGCTGAGCAGGAACGACCTGCGGGGAAGGACCGCAGGGTCAGGGTCAGGGTTGGGGTCGGGGTGAAGGTCAGGTCGAAGGTCGTGGCTCACCCGTCGCTCTCAGTGGAGTACACCACCGGCAGGCGGTTCTCGCTCTCGATGCCCAGCTCGCTCTGGGCTGTCTCCAGGTTTCTCTCGAAGGTGTCCACGCTGCCGATGTTGAACCAGACGTACTGCTGCAGGTGGAAACACAGGGGGAGGAGTCAGTGGCGGCGGTGCAGGTACCTGAGGCCTGAGCCGGACGATGGGACGCACCCCGTCCAGCGGCGTCTTCCCCGGAGAGAACGCCACCCTGACGTAGCGCTTGTTGACCACCTCCAGCCGCTCCACCTGGCGGGAAATCACCAGTTAGAGCTGCAGACTGAACCAGGGCGGACACAGGTGAGTTCCTCACCGCTCCTTTGGACAGGTAGTTGTTGACAAAGTCCTTCCAGGTGACCTCACGACCTCCGTCCCGCAGGAAGAAGTAGTAGGTGATGGCGGTCCAGAACGCCACGCCGGTCAGCAGGTACAAGCGGAACTCCTTATCATCCCAAGGGACGTCGCCCTGGAGAGAGGAGCAGCTGAGACACCTGGAAGGGTACCACCTGGGCCTCACTCTCTCCTGATCAGGTGACTGACCTTCTGCAGGCGGCTGTACCAGTGGTTCTCCTCCTTGCGGCCGCCTCGTTTCCCTCCTCCAGATCCGGATCCTCCGGGCTTCCCGGACGGTTTCTGGGCAGATTTGGACTCTGAAACGGGTCAGAACCGTTAGAGGGCCGGGCTTTGAGCATGCTCGGTTTGGAGAGTCAGGATGAAGTCAGCACATCCATCATTGTGGAGGTTTTAGTTCTGATTCATGTAAAGTGGACTGGAACCGGTCCTAACTTGGGTCACCTGTGGTAAGCCCCGCCCCTAAACCAAAACTCTCAAGTTGGTTCTGAAGAAAGAGAACCGTTTTGGAGATCCTGACTTGAAGGACCACCGTCTGACGGTTCCATCAGAGACCCGGTTCAACGGACAGAGGGTTCTGTAGTTCTCTGACTTATTCACCTGCCTCCAGCTGCGCATGCTCAGACTCACCTGTGTCTTCTTTACCTTTAGCTTCGGGTTCAGAGGTTCTGGCCCGGTTCTGACTCTCTGGGAAATATTTCTCAAATCCTGTAAGGAGAACAGAAACAGTCTGAGCGCACGTTCGTTTCCATGGTGACCACCTCCGTCGTTCTCAGCGGGAACAGTTCATCTCAACGATCCAGTTCACCTGAGAGGCCGGGGAGCCATAGTTAGAACCCAGATGAGGACAGAACCAGCACCGGGTCTCCGCTCACCTTTGGGCGGTTTGGAGCTCAGGATCCTGGAGGCTCCCAGCAGCTCGCTCAGCAGGACGGGTCCACTCCGCACCCGACCAGAACCGGCTGGAGACACCTGAGAGGGGGAGGAGGGTCCACAGGTTGGCTTAAACACCTTCATGGCCCGGTACCGTTCTGGACGGACAAGTTCTGGACCAAATCATTTGGACCAACAGAACTATTCTGGACTGTGCTGTTTCGGACTAAAGAGCATCTGACTCTAAGAATTTACATCACTCTATGATGACTACGTAATCAATGTCGTCATCAGTAAACCAGGCTCTGACGTCACAGGATTCGAGCGAAAACATAGGATACCTGGCTTACGTCACACCTCTATAACAGGTGAAAACGTCAGTTAATCCGCTCAGATGACCACATGTTTTTGAGTTCGGTGCGGGCTCTGATCGGCTTCCCGAACCGAACCCAACCGGAGTGGGTCAAGGTGAGACTGTCGGTCCGCCCCCCACCTACCGTCCTGGTGGCGGCTCCGCAGGGCCGAAGCAGTAGCCGGACCAGGCTCCTGCAGCCCGCAGGCAGCCGCAGGTACCGGTGGGCCATGGCACTGGGGCTGGACGGGGTTCTAAACACGGAGCGGGTCCAAAACAAACGTTCCGTAATCATCCATCGGCGCCGACATCTTTCCTCCACTTCTTCTTCTTCGATTAGAGTTTGGTAAAGATCACCGCGCCGCCTACAGGCGCTAAAGGGAACAGCGGATGAGGAGGAAAACCCTCATCCTCCCTGACTGGAGCCGCCATGTTTGTCAGGGAAATCTGCCATATTCTCCATCGATTAAAATGTGTCTAAATGCGTCAGAGTCCAAGGTTAAAGCCACCAGACGGATGTCCTGTCTGGGTCACAGACCACTGCATGGTGGAAACAGTTCATCAGCTGTATGTCAGATAAAAAAGGTTCCTCAGGAAAGTTCTCTCTTCCATCCGCTTTACTGTCTCCTATTGTTTTTATTCAAATTGTTTTTATTGAAAAGTATGCCAGTGGTGTAGCTTTCAACAGTAAATACATTGGTATGAAAAACAAAACGAATAGAGAGAAAATATTACAGACATGACAAATTAAAAATATTCAGAGATCTACAACATTCATATGTTTTTACAGGTTTTTTGTTCATAGCCTTGGGAATAGTGGATAAATAAAGTTCGATTTCCTTAACCAAAACTGTAAAAAAAAAAAAAAAAAAAAAAAAAAAGGTGAAGATGATGAAAATTTAAATTTGTGAATATGAAATGTGCCAAACATAACAATTAGATTGATTGCCAATCTAATTGACTGGCACATGAACCCACATGACATAAGCATGGGCTGACGGTACATGGGTTGGACCTGGGCATGGATATGTAGGCCCTAGTCCTTTTTTATGAGGGCTAACTGGGAAAGGGACAGAAATGGGCAACACTATTTAGGACCCAGGTGATTTCAGTCTCATAGGCCCAACATGAGAAGCCCATGTGGGCTCCCCACATTGAACCCACATGACATAAGCATGGGCTGATCGTACAGGAGGATTTAATTCTTATATGGAGAAATTGTTCAGATCAGACTATGGACCTTACCAAAATCCGTTCACAACCGACCTAGAAAATCCCACGTGGCCTCAAGTCTTACAATCAAAGTCGGCTCTTTGTTTCTATGGAAACATGAGAGTATTTCTGAGTCGATTAGAGCATCTGTATAAAAGGCGCTGACATTTTTTGTATTTTATTTTGAAATATTGGTTTAGAGTTTCCTAGGAAGTGACGTAATCCTGAGTTCAGCGCTGCACTACCGCTTATGAGAGCAATTTAATATACTTTCGGTTCAGTTCCTGCATTCCTAGCATTCCTGGTGTAGTCCTGAGGGGTGATGCTCCGAGTGTTAAGTTGACGACGAAAAGTAAGTTATCGCAGTTAGTGTGCTGTGTGTATTCTAAATTTAGTTTGTGGTTGCTTTCCGTTGGGTTGTTGTGGCAGATATAGTGATTGGGAGCATGAGCTGCCGCCATAGTGTGGGGATTTTGTCTGGCCACATGATGGCGCCAAATTGCCTCAGACTAAGGGCTGTCTGTGTTCGTGTTTTCTTTTCCACCAAGGTCGTTTACTTAATGATGTAACCTTTAATATTGAGTTATTTGTGTATGTTGTGAATTTACATGCAAATGTAGATGGTTGGGTTTATTCCTTATTAGGTATTTTGTTTGAGTTTGTATTAGTTGAACCTCTACTGCTGTAGTGTATTAGCCTAATGGCTATTTATTTGTTATTGCAGACTGCTGGCAACACTGAGCATCCACCTGAATAAAGCAGGTCACCTTTAAGTCAAGTTTCGGTCTCAAGTCCTTCCTGTATCCTGACCGATACACCACCCTGTTAGCTGCAAATACCTACGAACCTGAACCTAATTAACAGCATCATTTCACCAAATATCAGCTACAACAATGGACAGAGGGACTAACAAGTTCATGCCAAGCTTCACTACGTTGATGTTGTTATTTTCAGTCCTAACATTTCATTTTGCAGCTTTTAGGAGTTGAAGAGCCTGGTAGCTACAAAAGCTAACAGAGATGTTAGCTTAACGTCAAAGGAAGGAGTTACTCGCTCTGTTGGTTGATTCCACATTTTTCTTATTAGAAAGACAGTTATGTCCAACTTTAAATTAAGTAAATTCATAATTGAAATATTATGTAGAAGAAATCAGTGGAGAGTCGTGTAACTGCCTGTGCTGTCATTTAGCATTAGCACAGTGCTAACTGGCTAATGTTAGCTCACAAGCTGAGCTTTACAGTGTTTTTTAAAAGAAAACTCAGCGAAAGACTTATTTATACAGCTGGTGATTTTCACTACTAACATGGATACTTTTTTAGTTTTTGTTGTGTTCCGGGGTTCTTTGGTCTTCTTTGTGGGTTCCTCTGCATCCTTCCTACCATCTACCACTAGATGGTGCCAGACTCACCCGGCCGGAGTGCATGGTGCGTCTCCGGCACACCTGAAGATCATCACCTCATCAGCGGCATGTACAAGAGAAGCGGACTGCCAGTCCATCAGCGCCTGAGTGTTAGCCTGTAACGGTACCTCTGAGCCTCCTAGAGTCTGCCTCTGTGTTACTCGTTGACCTGAACCTCCTAGTGATTTCTTCCTGTTTTTCTGTTGCCTTCAGGTGATCCCTCGAGGCGCCCTGGATCTGCTGACTTTAGATCCTGGCTGGTTTTCTGATCAAGACCTCCCTCGTGACGCCATGGAAAGTACCCACTGGTTGCCCGAGTTTCCAGACTCACCTTCTCCGTTGATTACAAGTCCTTCCTGGATTCCACGACTGGCAGTCGCACCGCTCCTCTGTTCCCCGCTGAGCCTGAGCCTTCCTGTCCGCCCTCCGACGCACTCCTTCCGTTGCCTCCTGGATCTCCACCGTCAGCACCAAACCACCTGGACCCACAAAGAGACTAAGACCCCGGACATACCAGTTAACCCTCCCAAAGCACCGAACCTCCGCACAACAAGTAAGCTCAGTCCAGATTGTTATACACATTCCTGTTTCCGACGAACCTGAACTCGCCACTCTGCTCAGCCTCCTTAGTGAGCCGATCGCTCCCTGAATCCGCTTCCCCCCTGGACCAGACCTTCATTGCACATTTCAATATCATTGTATTTAAAATAAATTCACTTAAACTGATTCTACTTCTCCTTTGTTGTGTTCTGCATGTGGGCTAGAAAACAAGAACCCATCATGACAGTTTTAAGTTTGTTGTTCCGTCTTCTAACGGTAAAATTTCTTACTGCTGCTAGCGTTGACTTGTTAACAGTGTTTGCGAAACGAACATAAAAACAGTGAAGCACCATAGTAGTGTTGACCAGCTGCTCCCATTAGACCTCAGACAAAACATTCACTGCTTTTTCTAACCTTAGTTAACTATAGAAAATATACAGTCGTCCTCTTAGCTAAAATTTCTGACTCTGTTTACAATGTTGCGCATTTTAACCAGTACAGATCCTCACTGGCAATGGAGAACCGAAAACTGTCTGCCGGTCTGCTGGTCCACAATGTAGTCTGGAACTACATTAGCTTGTGTTTACTAATGCATGTACATGGACCTTACCACAGGGGCCGGGTTTCATTGGCTGATGCCCATTCTACGTCATAGCACGGCTACCGTGTGTGGCCGCCTCACAAACGCAAGCAAATAGTAAGCACATACTAATGTAGTGCCAGACTACATTGTGGACTAGCAGACCGGCAGAAAGTTTTCGCATCAACAATCGAAAAAGAAAAGCAGTGAATGTTTTGTCTGAGGTCTAATGGGAGCAGCTGGTCAACACTACTATGGTGCTCCACTGTTTTTATGTTTGCCCCTTTCTACTGAGTCGTTTCGCAAACACTGTTAGCAAGTCAACGCTAACAGCAGTAAGACATTTTACCGTTAGAAGACGGAATAACACAAACTTAAAACTAAAAAAGTATCCATGTTAGTAGTGAAAATGACCAGCTGCATAAATAAGTCTTTCGCTGAGTTTTATTTAAAAAAAAACAAAAAAAAAACACCGTTAAGCTCAGCTTGTGAGCTAACATTAGCCAGTTAGCACTGTGCTAATGCTAAATGACACGG
>CAEFZX010026130.1:0-29616 GCA_903066825.1 Alfaro cultratus
CAAAAAAAAAACACACAACTTTTTTTTTTAAATTACAACAAAAAATTTTTTAAAAAAAATTTAAGTCAATTAAAAATATTTTTTTTTTTTTTTTTTTTTTTTTTTTTTTGCAAATAGGAAGCATGTTTATTAAACTAATAATCACCTGTGGCAAAAACCAAAATAAAAAAATAAATAAATCTCAGATGTTGTCAACATAAGAAACTTTTTACTATTCTACCAAGGGACTACACAAATGCATACAAGAACAAACTTACCACATTTCAAATTTCCAAAATAACCTTTATTCTAAACTTACATTTTAAATTTTAAGTTTAGTATAAAAAAGTTAAGTGCACCTAAGTTCTTTTTTTTTTCCAAAGTATTTCATCCTTGACATGTCTCAGCAAACCGTAGTGACACTCATCTCCTTTAGTAATCTTAAAAGATAGAATGTGTACCAAAGTACGTCACATCACTTTAGTACATACATCTATTTTACAAAATGTTGTAAAGAGAATCCCTGAACTATAAATGTCCATAATCCTTCAACAAAGAATGTCCCGTTTGCTGGCTGTGGTTGGCATAGCATCTACTAGTCAGCTGTGAGTTTACAGTACTTCATAATGCTGGAATGAAGCCACTTAAGCTGCTTTACAATCGGAGCAGAGATGGGAAAAAGAAGAAAACTTCCGTTTGAGTTACAGCTGTTAAAAGTTTTGATAGCTGTGGCCTTTTTGTTTATTTAAAAAAAAAGAAAAAAAAGGTTAAGCTGCCTGAAGTGACAGCAGGAGTTGGGTTTTTTAAAAACCTTGTCACATTTGAAGAAGGAAACAGATTTCCAGAAATTTGGTTTGGGATTTAGTTAATATTTATATCACTAAACAGCCAATGTTTTGACTTTCGTTTCTGTTAGCCACAGCTATTAAAATCTTATGCTGCTGTGTCGGATACCCAGTGACACTCATTCACACCGCAATGATAAATGCTTACAAATATTCGTTTGTGGTATCCATACAGACAACGTGTCTAGCTTCAAATACTTTATTTAGGTTTTGATTGACTCCAAAGATGCATGAAAGCATTTTTTTTATTTTTTAAAAATGACTTAAATAAACATGCTGACAGTCATGTAGCCTCGTTGCAAGATCTTTGCATACACTCTGAGGCTTTTGTAACATGGCACATCTTTACATTAATTTTTTAAATGGAATAAAAATGGACTCGAAACTGTTGAAAAATATCACAGCTTTTTTTTCCTTTTCATTTAAAAAGTAATGAAAACAAAATGTAAAAAGAGATTAGCCCCTTTTTTTCTGCAACTCCTCAGTTTTGCTTAGCAGTGCATTTCAGATAAAAGGTACATTAGCAAAAGGTGCAAAGTATGCAGCAACTCAAAGATGCAGGTGACTCACACATAGTGACAGAAAAAAATCCACAATAGATTGCAGTCATGGGAAACTGAAGGCTTGAGGAGCCGACAGTGTCACAACTTCTTGTTCAAGGATATGTTTGCTTTTTCAAACGGTGACGATTAAAATTTGATGTCACAACTTATTATAAATGCATTGCCGGCTAGATCTTTGGCACAACCAGCTCATTGGTTATACTGTCGAATGTTTTCATTAGCCTAACTACTCGTGTAAATGAGTCAAAATATTGAACCAAGAAAAGAAAACTGAAGTATTAAATGCATTTTTGTGAAATGGTTACAATCTTCTAAGAAGAATGATTTTTTTTTCATACAACTTTAAAGATGTGTAAACAAAAAAAAACCCTAAAAAGAAAAGCATAGCTCTGTAGATCTGAATAATAAATGCGCAGTGATAAACTCTGGGTATCCGACTGTGGAATAGAAACAGGATACATAAAAAGCTAAAAATGTTACACCAACCACCCCTTTCTGTTCATCTTACTATTTGGATTTACTTTAAATTTCTTTCCTTTAAGTTTACTGAAGTTAATTTGCTTCGATTCAGGGTTATCCCCAGTGCTCTTTGGCACTCGACTATGTTCATCTACAAGTTGCCCAACAAGGTACAGTAAACCACTTGAGATATTGCATTAACTCTTTTCTTAAACACATATTTGTTTTGCTTTAAATTAAATTTATTTATTTTACAACTGATTGAAATGGAACAATCTCTCAGAAAGCTCATTGTGCAACAAATTTATTGTGGTGTTTTTTTTTTTTGATACTGTGCAAAAGACAAGACAGGTCTAACTAAATGCATCCAGGATGCTGGTTCTTTTTTAATATATAGCAGAGATGGTAACATCCCCTGATCATCATACTGGTATTTACACAAAACTATTACACTCCTATTAATTAAACTACACTAGAGATTTTCAAAAACGACAAGTGGAGATTTCTTTTAGTTTGCGCTTTGCGACTTTGTAACTTTGCTTCTTTGCGTTTTACTTTCACCATAAAGCAGCTAAACTATATAATGTAGGTCTGTTATTTCAATATTTTTTCTAAGTAGTTGTACAGGAATACATGAATATCTCAGTGTTCTTTGTGACCATTTGATCAAAGGAGAATAGCTCTTCTGAGCAGACACAGACGCCTGAAATAAAGTCCAATCTGGAGCAACCGAAGACTTTCGATCCAGCAAAGAATTATGGAGACTTAAAATTTAAAATCTGTAGCTTTTTTTCCTCTCAGGCGTTGAGAATTATCATTTGATCTGTAGGTCAGAAGTGGAGTACTGTACCTTTAACAAGGGCTCTAAAATATTACATTCCGTTAGGTGATATCAGTATTGTGGCATGGCCAAGCAGCCTGAAGAGGAAGGCGTATGGAATAAAGAAGGAACTGGGGAATCATCTGGGATGGGGTTTTATGTATGAACCAGGCAGGGAGTAGCTGCTGTTACCAGATGGTATACCCTCCACTGGATCCACCCAGGAAGAAGTTATTCTTGCGCTGCGCCATGACAACATTGGCGCCCTGCATGGCGGCCAGCTGAGCCGCATTAGGAGGGTGTCCAGGCGGTGGGGGCTGAAGGGAAAGCAGGAAAAACAGACTCAGTTGACAGTTTTTGCCTAAAGCAACGCATTTTGACGTAAACACTCACGGGGATGGAAACGCTGCTGCCGGCTGTGAAGCGAGCGCCGGCGTCGAAGCCGCCATCCACCATCACGGTTGATCCAGGGGGGTAAACAGCTCCCATGGGGTAGTAAGCCATGGGGACATTCTGGCCCACCGGACCCACTTGCATGTGTGGCTGCATGGGCATGTACACCTGATGGCCAGCGTAGGGAGAGGACATCTGCGGCACCTGACCAGGCACCTGAGGTGGAAGCACATATCTGGGCTGGTATATCTGCACACAGAGAGACGGAAAGCAAAATTAAACCTTCAGAAATTATAACCCGTCATAGTGTCCAACTTCCAGATTGCTAAATTACCTCAGAATATGCAGGTGGTGTGTCTGTGTAGGGAGGTGCCTGAGGAGACATTTGCATAGCAGGAGGGTATACAGGTGCAGTACTCTGCTGAGGGTACACAGACTGCTGTGGATATGAACCTGCAAAACAACACATTCGGTTTTAAACTAAATACTAAAACCCCAGGGACTGATGGGGAATCCCCAGGTTCAGAAAGGGACTAAAGGATGATGATGAAGCCAAAAAATGTGTGTGAAGCCAAAACAAAATGAATGGAAACTCGGGCTGCAACTAACTATTATGCTAACGATTAACCAGATAAAGAAATTTGCACATTCTGCAGATTTTTTATTTTATCACTGGAGGACTTTTTTTTTTTAAGAAAAACATAAAAACATAAAAATTTTATTATAATGACATTTCGGCCCAAAATGCAACACAGTATTGTTTTAGTGAACTCTTGACCATTTGTAGCAAAGGATGCATCTGCAGATAAAAAAACATTTAACAAAAACATGTGAAAAGTTCAGTCTTCTCTGCTTGACTTATCAATATAGTGTATGGCTGATCTGTTGATTATTGCTTGGATTAACTGATTAATAACTGGAGAGTAAATAATATTTTATTTTTATTTTGTACAGGACATGAATCGGGTAAAGCCCAAACTATGCCACTTGATAAAGATTTTTTTTTTAATCTTAAATGCAAAATGTATATATTTTTGTACAGTTTTGTCTTAAAGTTGCTCTGAGCGCGTTGTTCATTCAGCAAATGTCCGTTTTTTTAGTCCGTATACAATTATTTGATTATTAAATTAGTTGACATTTATCTCGATAACTGATTAATCATTTCAGCTCTAATGGAAATATAGTTAGAGCTGAAATAACAGTGCTGTGCTCCGGGTAAATATTTCTGGTCAAAAACTGGTCATGGTATGAAAACTAAAGACCATCACTCCAAATAAAGTAATCTTGTTTTAAAACTAAGCAGCCAACCACATGCTGGCTACCCGAACGTACAATCAGACCAATTAACTTACTGTTACCTCGTTAGACTTGTGTTATTCTGCAAACAGCAGAATAATAACAGATAATATTCTGCTAATAACTTAAAAATGAGTGAATCATGTTGCAAAATATAACTAAGAATCAATGTTATTTTACTTCAGCAGGAGTGAATAATTTTTTACAAGTAATTAATGACATATCGGCGTTAACGTCAGAACCAGGCGATATTAGTCATTTTTTTAACATATCGGTAATCTGATAATTAAAACTGGGCCGATAATAACAATAAATGTTTATTTCCATCTTCTTGCCTCTTGTATTTGTTCGGTCAAATTTGTATCCCTAATATTTGCTTCCGTCTATCAAGTTAAATATTTAAGGTCATATACGATTTTGTGTAAACACTAATTTTAAATTTGTATAAAAGGTTAATATACAAAGAGAATCTCTGCATAAATGGTTCTCTTGAATTTGTTCTCCTTGTATCAATGTGGATTACTTCTTACTTATTGTATTTTATTTTATATTGAATTGTCTTTGAATGTATGTGTTTTAAAATTAACGCTGTGTAAGGAGAATTTCTATCACCTATGGGACAAACAAAGCTCGTATATCGATCAAATATTAAAACATGAAGAAAACGGAGTAAGAAAATTAAGACATTTAGGTTTTTATTTTGCTGTTTTATGCAGGTGAATAGGAATAAAAACTAAGTTTTACAAGATGAGTATGGACAACTACACTTTAATAGGAACAATGAATAACAAATGATAATATATATATAAGCTGATGTCACAAAAAAACTTGTGTATTAGGAGAAGAATCTGAAAAATATTAAGCTGAAAATAAATAGAGAATAATAAGATGTAACCTAAGTCGCCATATATATTATGTTTTAGACTTATATAGCTAACAAGACAGAATTATCAAAAAAAAAAAAAAAAAAGATCTCAAGTCAAGCTGAATTCACTTTATTCTAATGCTATCACAGAGAAACATGACGTAGTTAAAAAAAAATAAACAGCATAAGGTAAAACAGTTTATTGAAATGTTGCTCTTTTTCTTTGTTGCTGATTTTAATAAATAGGGCCAATCGGTTACAACATAATGGTCAAATTATTGTGAAAGCAAAACTAGCATCAGCCCTTTGTTTGGGGACGTAAGCGTGTTTAGCCTTTTTTATAGTCTAAAACGATCCGCTAAAACAGGAAACAATATGAATAGAAACAGCCCAAACTAAAACACTCCTTCAGTCTGACTGCAGCAGAATGGGACTTCCATGTTAACAACAACAGCGAACCAAAACAGTCCAGTTATGGCAGCTTTGCCGTCTTAAATGGTTGTAGCTCGCTAAAAAAAATAGCAACAAAAAACAAAATGCGACCTGATCTGAATCATTACACGAATGTAACGAGAAAGGGGGGAAAAAATTATTCGTTACAGTATTTCAGACGCGTTTAGGTTCAGTAAGTGAGCTTCCCAGAAGGCGTCAGTTTATTGTTATGTACGTAGCTAAACGTGAAGTCCGCTTTAGATAACGACAGACGGTTCGGCTCTAGTTCTAACAGCAGCGTCGACTGACGGGCAGCTAGCTGACAAACTGAACCCGCTGCGGAGAAATACCTTTGTTATTCATTGTTGTGGATTGATTCGGAGGCTGAGGAACATCAGCTTGTACGAAGCTCTGCGTATCTTGTCTCGGCCTTGTTACAGGTTTCGGATTGACACTTCCTTGTTTCTTCTTGTTGTTGTGGAAGTGGTTACGTCACCCGTTCTTTATCTGCGGCTGCACGCACGCACGGCTCGCTCGCACGCCCGCGCCCCCTCTGGTGGGAAAGGGGAAATTGCTCAAACGCTAAGTGAAACAAACAAAAATGCAAAAAGCGAACTTTAAAGCTAAAAATTACGGAGAAAAATAAGTACATAAAAAACACAAACATTTTAAATTCAAATAGAAAAAAATATTTATTACCTAGAAATGATTAAATCACAGATTTTAAAAACAGGCTGACCTCTGCCTGACTGCAAAGAATACAATTATACATAAATAAAATCCTTTATACACCTTTAATAATTGTATTTTTTATGTAAAAAATATTTTATGGTCAATACAAATAAGGAAGTTTTAAAGAAATTAGTATTTTTTTATTTAAACTGCAATAGCAAAGTTATTCCCAAGCTGGATATTTTACAAATCTGTTTTTTTCTAAACTTATAAAGCCATGTGAATAACAAATAAGAATTTTAAGTGTTCACATTTTAAAAATGTTCATACTGATATTAAAATTGAGTCTAGACCTTTACAATTAAGTGATACAGGTGAAATTTAGCTTAATTTGGTTCATTATGTTCAATGAAAATAACAAAGACAAAAATTTTTAAATTTAAGTTAAAAGAAGAAAATGTTCATATGTTTGCACTGGTTTTCCCAATCAAATAATTTCAAAATAACACAGATTATCAGAGGATTAAAAGCATTTATTATTATTATTATTATTATTATTATTATTATTATTATTATTATTATTATTATTATTATTATTATTATTATTATTATATTTTTTTGTTATTTTTTATTTTTACAATAATGCTTGATTACTTTTCTTAGCAACCAATGCCAACGTGTTTATTGCTTTTGTTAATTACTGATTAACATTGGGTTATTTTCCAATTATTACATATTATAAAAATGACTGAAAAAAACAAAAGAAATGTGCTCTTGTACTGTTTTACTATCTTTACTTCAAAATGTAGTAAACAAAAAATATATATAAATCTGTGTTTTGTGGTTTTTATTTGCTGTAAGCCATAATCATCCAAATTGAAATATTTAAACGATTTGAAACTGATCACTCTAAAATCTACTAATGTACAACTTTATATCTAAATGTTTATTTCAGCGTGTGACAAACGCTGCTCGACTTTCTCAATTCGGTGTACGTCCCCTTTAAGAGAACCATGGCACCGCTCAAGTCGAGGCAGACATTTTTCAATGCAAGATTTTTTTTCTTGCATAAATTATGTTCATGACGTAGTGCAAAAGGACAATTTTGGGGCAATTTTGTCCGACTTTACAGCTCTGGGGGGATTCCGGGAGACACCTGGAGGATTCCTGATGGTGTGAACTGTTGCAGAAAGGGCGCCGTCATTAAATATTAAGGCAGAGGAGATCCTAACATTGCAGCCCTCCTTATCAATGCAAATAGCTCTCTTTTGTGTGCAGTCACAGCGCCTGTCTGGGAGCTGAGATGAATTTCTAATGATGTGTGACTGAAACAAACTGTGACAGGGAGCATTTTAAGAGCGGCGGATTACGGGAAATAAGCAGCATTTCCGCGGTAAGTTGCATATAAAAATCGCAGTGTGTCCAAGCTCGCTGCTGGCGCGGAGCAGCGAAATGGCGAGAGCAAATGAGTTTTGGTTAATATGCAATGCTCGTAATTAGCATAATTTATATATTTATGATAAAGAGAGGGAAATGCATAAAATTCGGGCTCTCGGCTCGGCTTGACAGGATTTCCGTCGGCTGTGAATAGTGCTGGTCCTCCAAAAAGTGGCTTTTATTGAGCAGGATGGGGGTGGGGTGCCCATCAACAGCCGCTGAAGTTTTGACAGATCCTCATCTCTCGGGGGGCTCTGCTGCAACAAACGCACCATCTTGAGCCTGTTTTGGAGTCTGTTCAGAATTTGCAACCACTTCGTGGATATCTTAACCATGTTTGATCATGTTTATTTGCAGCTTTTATGCAACACAATATGGCCTGTTTATACTTACAGGCCCCTTTAAATAGTCTGCGTCTGCGGTGACTAAAATGGTCAGGAAAAACAGGGAGTATTAGCATGTTGGTTTATTTTAAAGGCAGCAACTGAGTTTAAAGTACAAATGCAATAAAACAAAGAATTTAGATGTGATGTTTGCATAATCAGTATATGTTTATCTAGGATGCCTGCAAGACATTGTCTAAGTTGGTGCAGCAAGCCATGAACTCCCAGGATCTTCCTGCCCAAGATGCCCCGCTCACTGTCAATGAGCAGGTAAAAGATCATCTGTTATTCATAACAGTATAAAATTATTCTCCTTTAACTTTTTCCACATTTTGTCCCAGCACAGCATCAAACTTTAGTGAGTTTTATTTGGATATTATGTGATTTACTTACTCAAAGTAACTCATCGTTGTGAAACTGGAGATAAATTAAGCTTAGTTTTCCAAGTTGTTACAATTAAATGTCTGAAAAGTGTCACATACATTTGACTCAAACCTCTTTAGAACCACTTTTAGTTCTTTTGAGTTATATCGCTACTACTGTTGCAGATCTAGAAGTTAAAGGTTTTTTTTCATTCTTCTTTGCAAAATTGCTCAATCTCACTTCGACTAGGTGAAGAGCATTTACAAACATCAAATTTAAAGTTTTGCCACAGGTCAATTAGACTTATGTCTGGACTTTGACTAGACCATGCACTTATACTGTCATTTAAACTTGGGCTCCACAATTTTGTCATCACATTATCAAAGTTTGCAGTGTTGTAATAAAAAAAACCTTCTTGTTCGTATTATTCAGTTGGATATGATTATATATTTGGCCAGTTGGATGAATAAAAGCCCTTAAGGCACATGATTCATTGTGGAGTTATAGTCTGTTGAAGGTGGTGTGCAGTGTTAGTTAGTTTAAATTTAGCTTCATCTGACCACCTTTGACATATTTTCTGTATAAACCAATTACAGCAATTAATTGAACAGAATTTTAGTTGGTTATATCAGAGTGCAGAGCAGAATACAAACACATATATCACTTAAAATGTTAAGTTGTGGTCCAAAATTATAATATTTCTTCCTCTTCCTGATTATGTTCTATCTTGTGGTGATTTCATCCCAGTAAAATATGTCAAAGTTGTAATGTGAAAAATGTAAAAAAAAAGTTCTAGGAGAATAAATACTTATTCATGGAATTGTGTAATTACAATAAGTCTGATCTTCACCACATTTGCTCCTTTTATCGCTCAAGCGATAACTTTCCCCATTATAATAAAAACATAACTGTCTGCCACTCGGCTCTCCGTTGAGATCACAACTCACTTCTGTATTAATGCTTGATAATTTCTGCTACTCTTTGCTTCAAAGTCTGTCAGTGTTTAAACTGCCATGTTTATTAATAATTTGTTGTGGATTTTCTCACCTGTGACGCTTTGTGTAGACATAGCCGGCAAGCCAAAGCAATCCTGCTCACAGAGGCATAAAGCTGAGCCTCTGCGTTGCTTGGGCTGCTTGTTGGCTGATGCCCTCGCTGTCATTTCGGTGCACTCATACGCCTTTTTTTTAAGTTAGTTTTGGTTTTTGTTTGGTTTTTTGGGGGGTCATCTTGTCCTAACATGTGCTCGGCTTCTCTGTCCTCCTTAGCCATTCACTGTCTGACAGCAGAAGTTTTTTTCAGCCATTTAAATCCTGCACTTTGAAATTCCCCCTGCCAGGGACAACCAGGTACGCATCACCATCTCTCTCTCTCTTTCTCCCTGCGTTCGTCTCCTCTGCATCCTGTCTTCCAGCCGCCTTGCTGCCTCTGCTTGGTCTTTCATTATTTCACTTTGTGAATCATCAACTATAGGTCAGCGCTGGGTTTAGAACATGCTGGTAGACGGGAAGGATTATTGACATTAGCACATAAAAGTATTCATATCTCTAGAACTGAGCCAGACAATAGAAAGGGCTTACTGGCCACCAAAGATTTTTATTTCTTTATGTTTTTTAATGCTTTGTATAAAACTCAAAAGCCGGCATCAGGTGAGTTGTATTAATGTTTTGGTTTTTTTTAGATATAAACAATATTTGAAAATTAGGAAGTGATAGTAGATTTCGTTGGGAAAAACATGGAGAAATTGGCCAGGGTACAAATTAAGCCTATCATGCATCCTTTCCTACCTGCAGATATATAGAACTATGTATTAATGTGACAGTTAATTGTATTGCAGTTGTAAAACAATTTTTCTATAGTGGATAAGGCACCAAAAGTGACCCTAGCCCAGGTGCCCACATCCTTAATTTGTATTTTATTAAAGATCCAAAAATTAAAAGGGCTTCAATCTGTTTCCAATTTTTTGGGTCATCAATTATTTTCTATTATGTTGACAAAATATTGTCATGTTTTACTTGTGGCCAGGGGCCGAACAAAAATAATTTCAAGGGCCACAACTAGCATATACTATGTACAGCACAATCCCAACAGGCTGCAAAAGACTCGTTCTTTTATCAGACAAACCTAAATATACGACCAGAACTGCATTGGAGCGGTTCTGATTAAAGCAATCACATGTGCTAGAATGGCCTAATCAAAGTTCAGATCTAAATCTAATTGAGAGTCTTTGGCAAGAGTGGAAAATTAATGTTCACCATCTGTTCTGACTGTGCTTGCCTAAAAAGGTTCAAGAGGTTTAAATATTTTTACAAGAACCCAAGGAGGATTTCTGTATGTTTTTTTAATAATTCAGCTTACTTTTAAAATGAATTTCTAAATTCTTATTCTGTTTGCTAGCTCTCTAATCACCTCATAATTTGCCCCTGCAGGTTATTGTCATGTCTGGTCAGGAGACAATTCGTGTACTAGAAGTCGAGGTTGACGTGTCTCTACCGTCTTCGGTACCCGATGGGAAGAATGAGGGCAAAACTGCTGAGGAAGAAATGGCTCAGTGTGCAGAGAAAGCTGAAGCTGCCAGCACCCAGAACAGCCCCACAGTGCCGCACAGCACTGGGGAAGCAGGTAAATCATCATTTAAATCAACTCCAGAATTGTTTTTCTGGTGTAATGAAGTTTTAATCTTTTGACTAGAGTTAGCACAGCTTCAGTTATTACAGCTGGAAACTGGCAGCGAGGTCTGCAATCTGGGCGTGGTGATGAATTCACACTTGAACCTTCAGAGCCACATAAAGACAATTATAAAGTCAGCCTTCTATCATCTGAATAAAGGACTAATGTCTCAGCAAGAGTTAGGGAAACATTTCCATGTATTTATCTTTAGTCGCTGCAACGGTGTCTTTACAGGTTTACCTAAAAAGAATCAACCATATCCAGAACGCTGCTGCTGGCGTTCTGACTAAAACCAGGAAGATAGACCACGTCACCCCAGCTCCAAAGTCCCTACACTGAGAGAATAGACTTTAAAATACTGTTGTTAGTTTAAAAATCACTGAAAGGTTTATCACCAAAACACACACCAGACATGGAGAGGCAGCATTCAGTTTCTAAGCACCACAAATCTGGAACAAACTTCCAGAAAACTGCAAAACATCCAAAACACGGAGTTCCTTTCAATCAAGACTAAAAGCCCACTTTTATAGAGTTGCCTTTGAACCATAGTAAATAGAACATTGACCAACATTTTTATGTGTATTTATGATTTTAATGACGGCACTCCTCTGTTTTTAGTTTTTACAACTGTTAATTCTGTTTATGATATTTTATTTGTTTTTTATCTTTTCTCAACGTAAAGCATTTTGAACTGCCGTGTTGCTGAAATGTGCGATACAAATAAACTTGATTGATGGTAAAGACAAATCAAACATCTGTGTCCTGCAGTGGTCGGTGAGCAGCAGGGGGCGTCTGGTGATGCGTCGGCTGCTGCTGTCCAAACAGTGAATACTGCAGCTCCGCTCAGCGTTTCCATAACCCAACCCCAGGCCACCATGCCCATTACAGTACAAGGTTGTCCACAGGTACGAACTCTAGAGAAAACCTTTAGGAGAAATTAGAGGCAAGACTGCAAGCCAGGGATTGTCATCCGACATCAGTGTCTGACCTCATTTAAAATTACTTTATTACCTTGTTTTAAGAGGACAATAAAAATGGCCAAATTTCAGTGTTTAGGAAGTTAACTTGAGGATATTTAAATTAAAACTTTGTTCAGATATGATTGCAGATCTCACTTTAGAAAACCAACAACAGGTTTTCTATAGTTTATTTATTTATTTATATTGATAACTTTTCAAGGTCTTCACAGACAAATGTAGAGTGACTTAGGCAAATGTATGACAAGACAGAGGATGAAGTAAAATCATTGGTTATTAAAGTGACAGACAATAACAACAAAACAGACTCACATAAAGACAAAATATAATGTATATATATGTACGCATATAAAAACAGAATAAAGAATAAAAATACTGCACAGTAAAGGCCAATTTTCAACATAAATACAGTAGTAATAAAAAATAGTTCACCTCAGTCCTGATGAATGTGCATCTGAGTTGTTTTATTAAAAATGTACAAAATATGCATGTATGTGTGCATTAAAAAACAACAGACTCTTTATAATATGTGAAAATAAAACTGTTAAAACAACAAATAAGTGCAGATACCAGCAGAAATATTATTTGAAAAGAATAAAAATGTGCAAATAACTTTGAAAAGACTAGCAGCGATGTAAGCATTTTTTGAGTTTATTGAGAGTAATCAATTAATTTCTGGATACATTAAAATGAGCTCAATAATTTCCAATCTAATTATTGAATACCTTTTGATACTTACAGACAGAAAATAATCTTTTTTATTTACAGATCCGTTCTGTGTGGTTTTTATTTCCATTTAATTTGTTGTTTTTGGTTGTGGTGTTTCATTTTGGATATTTAAAACATCTTCCAGGTCCAGTGTAAAATATTATTTACAAAATTACAGTCTATGCCATTATCATTATATTACTTGAAAGTAATTTCAAAACAACAATGGAATTTTTTATTGCAGTAATTACTGGGACAAATTATCGTCCAGCAAAGTGTTTTAATTGTGACAGGCCTAGTTGAGATCAGTGATGGTGTTGAGTGTGAGATCATATTCTACATAAACAAAAGTATCCCTTTCATAACTAAACAAATAGATTTAGATGACAAATTGCACCAACGTAAGTTATTTTCCTGTACAGGTGTATAAGGATTTTGCCACTTTGTGCTCTACAACACCAGGTTCTGACCCAGGAAAGCCTGGCCACTTTGTTGACTGGTATGATGGCTCAGACGGGTTCACTGGGTCAACCTCTGCTTATCCCCCTCAACATGGCCGGATCCATCGCCGGCCAGGGCGGCTTAGCGGTTTTCACTCTGCCAACCACCAACGTAGCCACTCTCCCTGGCCTCGCAGCCGCAAACCCAGCTGGGAACCTCCTCAAGCTGCCCTTTGCTGGCCTGCAGGGTAAAACACAGTTTACCTGCTGCTTGCTTCCTCCTACGTCATCCAGAAATGTATCTATATTAGATCCTTCGCTAGTTATTTTACTTCCCACACTACTTAAAATGCTAAATCTTACCAAGTACTTTTTTTCTACTTTTTAGTACAAAAATTGTAGTAAGCTTGAAATATGACAAAATTAACTTACAAGTAACTTTTATGCAAGATATAGGAGATTGTTTTAGATCAATAATTTCTTAATGTTGAAATCAAGTGAAATCAAGTGACAATCTGCCAGGGGAACTAGAACTGGGTTGCTAGGTGACGGGCTGGGATTGGCTGTGGTTGCTAGGTAACGGCACAGTGCCCAACTGTCATTTATGACATTAGTAAAATACTCTGCCAGTGGAACTGATACTTTTTCATCAATATTAAGAAATTATTTACTTAAAACAACTCCTATATCTCCTATATATTGTAAATAATTCCTTTGTATTGGTGAAAAAGTACCAGGTTTTCTAGTACTATAAGTTATTTCACTTATTCAAATTTAAATAAAAAAAACTTTATTGATCCCAAAGGGAAATTAAATGTTTTTGTAACTCATTTTAATTCAAATTCTTCAGATAGTTATTGTAGATAGTGATGGCTGTTGGCAGGAAGGATCTCTGAATTTCAAGAAGCCTCTGACTGAGCACACTTTGTTTTCCCAAGGCAGTCTCATGAAGAGGATGCTTACTGTTGTCCATAATTCTCTTGATTTTATGAAGAATACTTCTTTGCGTCATACAAGAAGATATTCTTCCCATGTAGTAAGTGAAATAATCTGCCAGTGGAACAAGTTGTTTTAACCAATATTAAGGAATTATTGACCTAAATCAAGTTCCTATATCTTGCTGAAAACTTATTTGTAAGTAAGTTTTGTTTTACTTCAAGTGTACCAAAATATTTGCACCAAAAACACTTGGAACATTTTTGTGTTTTTGCAGTGCACAAAGCTACGCAAACTCTTAAATGTTAATAATCTCATCACCTAATAGCTCAGTTTTGTCATTTTCTCTTTTTAGCTGCAACAGTTCTGAACTCAGTCCAGCAGCCCCAGCTGCAGGCGAATACACAGGCAATGTTCCAGGCGCAAGCAGCACCTGTACAGCCGGTGCAGACGTCTGTGCAGCAGGTGCTTCCTCAGCAAACTCAAGTCACCAACGCACAGGTCGCTAACGCCCAGGTGACGGCTGCCCAGGTGACCTCTGTGGCCAACACCATCTCCCAGCCCAACATTTCCGTGGCAGCACTTCAGACAGCAGGACTGTCCATCAACCCGGCCATTGTAGGGCTCATGCAGCTCATCATTTTTCACATTTTGCCTGTTTGCCTCTCATCTTTAACCATGTTTTTATACATATATGTTCTTAGATAAGTGCTGCTTCTTTGGGTGCACAGCCTCATTTCCTCAGTTCTCTCACATCAACCCCCTTCATCAACAGCGCCATGGCTGGCATCACCAGCCAGATCATCACAAACGCCCAGGGTCAGGTAGGTTCCAGTCACAAACAAGCTGTGATACGATGTGAGATTTCATTGATACAGGTGTTTAATTCTTAAAGATAATCTATCATAACCACCAAATAAGCCTGGAATGGACTTCACCCGATCTTTGAAGGTGTGCTGTGGTATCACACTGCAAAAACACAAAATCTTACGAAATATGTTTGGTCTAGTAGTTTCAAGTGCAAATATTTTATCACACTTGAAATAAGACAAAGCTAACTTAGTAACTTTTCAGCAAAATATAGGAGCTTGTTTTAAATAATCAATATCTTAATATTGATTAAAAATTACTAGTTCCATTGGCAGATTATTTCATTGATAACAAGACAAAAATAACTTTTCAGCCAGAAATTAGAGCTTATTTTAAGTAAATAATACCTTAATCCTGATTAAAAAATACTCGTTCTAAGCCAGCTGCATATTGTCCGAAACAAACAAAAACATCGTCTTCCAACTATTTCCTGTCATCTTCTTTGTCATTTTCGTCAGTAGTAACACCCTGTTGTTGCTCATGTGACTGGTGTGATGTAAAAAAAGTGTTTCCATTGCGGTTTTGCAAACTACATCTATTTCAATATGGCCGAAAAGCCACCTCAGTCTAGTTCAAAAACTTTTTTTTTTATCAGAAAATAAAATTCATTTCAAAATTGTTTTTTTTCCATCAAGTAAATTTATTTTCATAATTTCAATTTGTCCAGTTTTGTAGTTAATAGAAATGCAGCTATTGAGAAAAATGTTTTTATTATTCAGTGTATGTAAACTTCTAATTTCAACTGTGCTTATAGTGCTGTTTGAAATAATTTATTTAGCTTTACACAATGTGCAGGTGATAGGAACCCTCCCGCTGCTGTTGAACCCAGCGTCTCTGGCTGGAGGGACCGCAGCTCCCTCTCTGCCCCTGCAGGGTCTGCAGGTCCAGACCATCGCCCCACAGCTGCTCCTCAACACCCAGGGCCAAATCATCGCAACTGTGGGAAATGGACCTGCTGCCGTTGCAACTTCTGCTGCAGTTCTGCCCAAAACTACAGCTCCTCCTACAGTTAACAAACCAAACGCTCAGGTAGAAGAACAAATCCTGTTTGAACTGAAAGAAAAGCCCTGAAATAAACCAAATTAGTGACAATGAAATCAAAGGGGCAGTATTATGTAAAATAGATTTTTATGAGCTGTACATCATGTTGTCATATCATTATCTCACCAAAACATATCTGGAGTGTTGCCTTGATTCAAGGATTGAGAAATCCTTTAATCTCCATGGCAACCATTCATCTATTAAAACAGCCGGGTGGACGTAGCCCCGCCTTCGAGGCGCAGCTCCCCCTTAAAGCTGCAGTTTCCAAGTTTTCAAGCTCACAGAGCGGTCTTCCCCCCCAATTATCCCACTCAGCTCCTTCGGACTAGCCAGCAGGAATTAGCAAACACCTGGTGGAATTGTGCATCTACTGAGGTCATCATACAATCTGCTGCTTAGTAAAAATGTTGTGATGACTTCCTGAAGGCGGAGCTTCAGAAAGAGCAGGAATTTTTAAAGACACAGAGGCCCAATTTCAAGGCTTTAAAAGAAATATGTATCAAATTTCTTTTATTGGTACATATGATGTTTTAATAACAACTGAAGGTAGCGTACAGCAGTTACCCGATTGTGCAATAAAACAGCTTGGAAAAACATAATACTGCCTCTTTAAGAGAGCAGAGAGATGTAGAAGTTTCAGTTCATCCTCAATTAAGCAGCATCTATAAATTGTGACCATTACTGTTTATTTTCAGTGACAAGTGTCACTCTGTCACCTGTTGTCATTGCACCGCAGCCGTCTGCACTGAAGACGTCGACCGCGCTCACCTCAGTGGCACCCATTGCCTGTGGAGACATGGCCAAAGTGGGGCAGCTTGTCAGCAGTACGTACCCCTGCTTCTCTACCCTCAGCAGAGGAATGTTTAAACAGCAGCCAGATATTTTTAACCAGGCTCCTCACAATTTCAGAGCCTCAGCAGGCAGTCAGCAGCGAGGAAGGGATTAATTTGGAGGAAATCCGAGAGTTTGCCAAGAACTTCAAGATCCGTCGGCTGTCGCTGGGCCTCACGCAGACACAAGTAGGGCAGGCCCTCACTGCGACGGAGGGTCCGGCGTACAGCCAGTCTGCCATTTGCAGGTAAGTGACTCACCTGTTCTTTTTTTGCCGTCATTCCTTAGAAGCTTTCCTCTGTGTTTCCCCTTGTAAAAGTGCCAGTGATTCATCACACACTGACGCTGTGTGCAATGCGTCAGACAACTCTTTTTCACAGCCAAAATGTTGACTCACAGAGGGAAGGGAACGTTTTTGATGGTCGTATTCTGCTGAGGAACAAATGGAGCGCTCTACTGAAAGACAGGATGTGCTTTTACTGCTATATTACTGGAAACGGATCCTATTTGAAAAATCCATTTACAGTTAAATTAATTAGAGTATATTCCCCACAACTGGTTATACAAAAATATTCACATCTATTTTTCACATTTTGTGTCGTTTCAGCCACAAACATCAATGTATTTCACTTAGATTTTATGCAACAGATTTTTGAAAGTGTTCTGTGTGTTTGCATTCAACCGCCTTTACTCTGTTGACCCTAAATGAAATTAAAAGCTTAAAATGCTATCAAAAGCCACCTAATCGGTAAATAGAATCCACAGGTGACATATTATGCTTCCTTTAACTGGTTAGGAAAGGTCAATGGTCGATGCACAAAATTATTCTTGGATAATGAAAATTTAGTCTGATCAGTTCTGCCTATTTTGAGCTCCTTTCATAATTACCTGTTTTTGGGTCTCTTGTCACTTTAAATCCAAATGAGCTGCTGGCTACATTCCTCTGCCCACCACCTCAAACAATTATGCAATTATACAACCAAACATCTTTAAAAAGCATTAGTAGAGCCTCCTTCCCAACCAACAAGAATTCAGTAAGTGGTTTCTGGATGGTAAGTCAAGAAAAAAAGCACTTGTCTTTTCTAGCAGCCATTGTACAGCTCATACAGTGATAAAACCAGCTGACCAAATTTCCTGCTAGGTGACATCGGAGCTCCCCTGAGGTTGCTTGGTAACAGGCGGGGCTTCACCGAGGTTGCTAGGTAACGGGGCAGTACCTGCTGATTTGTTACATTGGCAAGGTTTTTGAAACGGCTAATTTTCTAGACATCAGAAAACATTAACTTATTGCATATTCCTTGTTCTTTAAGCTCTGGACTGTTTTTTAGAAGCAGTAGTGACCCAAATGGACATACAAAAACTTGTAAAATTAGAATTTTGAATAAGTTTCTTTTAAAACTCATTTTGTAAAGATCCATTTTAGGTTTTGCTGTCATTTCTATTGTTGATTGGAAAAGTTTCCCCTCCTTTCTGCCTCAGGTTTGAAAAGCTTGACATCACCCCCAAGAGCGCTCAGAAGCTAAAACCGGTTTTAGAGAAGTGGCTGGCTGAGGCCGAGCACTGGAACCAGAAAGGCCAGCAGAACCTAATGGAGTTCGTTGGCGGCGAACCGTCCAAAAAGCGCAAACGGCGCACGAGTTTCACGCCGCAGGCGATCGAGGTCCTTAACTCCTACTTTGAGAAGAACGCTCTGCCCACAGGCCAGGAGATTACAGAGATCGCAAGAGAACTGAATTATGACAGAGAGGTGGTCCGGGTCTGGTTCTGCAACAGACGACAGACACTGAAGAACACGAGCAAGATCAACGTCTTCCAGGTTTAGGAACAACCTCATTCTGATCCTCATTAGGGTGGGTAGAAAGATGAGTTTGTTTGTTTTTTCTAAATAAAAATCAAGAAAATTGTAAAGTTGTATATGAAAAAGAGTTAGAACTGCGTTCTCAAGTTGTGTATGTGAACACAGTTTGGTGCAAACTCAGTTACACTGCATGGTCCTTTTGTTTTACAGTTTTACACTGCAAAAACATAAAACCTCACCAAGTAATTTTAGTCTAGTCTCTGATGCAAATGTATCAATACATTTAATAAAAAAACTAACTTACAAATAACTTTTCAGCTTGAAATATGAGGTTTTACTTGTTACATTGGCAGATTATTTCACTTATAACACAACATTATTTCATGTTATGCCTGAAACAATCTAATGGAACAAAGGAAAGGAGTTATTGACTTTAAACAAGCTCATATTTCTTGCAGAAATCTTATTTCAAGTTTACACTTGTGCTTGAAACTCGACCAAAAATACTTTTGTGTCAAGATTTTGTGTTTTTGCAGCGTAACATGCCATATTTAAGAAACTTTATCTACCTTTTTTTAATAAGTGGTTTTATAAGCTAACCCTTCTCATATATTTTAAGTGTTTGTACTGTATCGGTTTTGTTCTTTTGTATGTTATTCTGTCATTAGCATATTTGAAAAATATGCAGAATAGTAGGACAGTTTTAGCTGGTCGTTTACCTGGAGGTTCGTCAGACTCTGAAAAGGCAATAACCTTATTTTCAGTTTTAAGTGTTTACAGAACACCAGTTACTTTAATTCTGCCCAGCGCTTTGGGACAATCACCTCTTTGATAGATAATCAGAAACATGAGATCGTTCTTTCTCATTTGGTCAAACCGCATGAACTTAGTCACAGTCTCAGCTTGATTACATCGGACGCTGCAGACACACCAGGTTTGTTGTAGACTAAAACTGTGGGTGTCTCTTTTTCATGTGTCATGGCTGAATGTGTGACTTTGGTGACTATGACGCATGAATACACCAATCTGTCTTTTGGACTTTATTTTTAAGTGCTTGTTTTGTTCAAAGGGTATTTTGCCTCATTACCTAATATCTTTAAGTAGAAACTTACAGTTAGGAATATATTTATTGGCACCTCTGGTAAAGATGTATTAAAAAGCCCTAAAATAAATTAATCTTTCATTGCAGTAGGTTAAATTCACACTGAAAATGCATTCAGTGGAGAAAAGCAACCCACAAATATTAGTTCCTCTGATGTAATAACTCAGTTTATATGCAAAGGTCACCAGATTTCTGATTAAATTCATTTTTTATTTTAAACAGTTTATTTGAAAGAGCCATTATCCATATTTATTCTTTGGCTCACTTCAAGTATTTGTGGTGAAAAGTTAATTCTGTGTATCTTTTTACCAAAACACTTTTATGTTTGTAAGGATAAATGAAGATTTTCTCTTCTATATTTCTCATACAAATGGTTGTCATGGAAACGTGGTGACTTGTACTTGTAGGTCTTTAAATGTGAGCGTCAGAGTTTTATTTTAGTAAGGTAAATTTGGATTCTTATCCAGCCTTGCAACTAAAATAAATTCCTCCCTGTGTTATGCTTTATTCATAATAGAAAGTCATTGATTACTAGATAATAGAGATAAATAAAAAATAATAACAAAAAAAATGCTCCAATTATGTTTATTTGAGATAGAATTGCTAATATGGTTTTTGAATGTACTCAAATTATAAGTTATATCTACAATGGGTTTATTTTAAAGCTACTTGTTACCAGGAGTGCCAACAAATCATCCTAACTGGCCTGTATGGAACCTAATATAATTTAATGTAGATATTACTGTCAAGTTTTTTAATGTTCCCCGTAAAATTTGAAATCAAACTCCTTAAACTAATAATACAGGTAATAATAAAAAGCATTATCAGCTTAGCTGCGTGGAGAAATGCCGATTGTTTGGTTAGAACATTCAGTTTGAACAAATTTATGGACATTTCACATGGAAATATACTTTGGCATTTCTCTTTATCCTTGCCGTTATTTAAGGATTTGTTTGCACTTTAGTGAAAGCAGGGAAAGTGAGTGAGCCGCTTGCAATCACGATTTCAGTGTAGTACCAGATTTACGTGTTTTATAAAAAAAGAAAGAGGTTTTTGTTTACTGCTATCGATTAGTAAGATGCTTTTGCAAAATGTAGCAGTAGCCTACTGGCAAAATGGCAAAACTTTTATTATATATGCAGCTGAAAAAATGTAAATTACAACAAAATTTTTACTAATATGCATAAATACAAAATGTTTTGAGTTTGTGAAATCATATCTTAATAAATGATGCATTTTATGCTCTATCTCATGGTTGCCTTATGGATAACTTTGGGCTTTTAATGCAGTATACATAAACATAAAAACATGAGTCTTGCTTTAAAATGTCTACCTTCCTGCTCAGCAATTTTAAAAAATATATTATGTTTATTGTAGTAAGCTATGTAATAAAGAAAAGTAAAAGCATTATTTGAGAATAAATAAAAGGTACTACTCATTTCACTTAGCAAGCTGTTGAAGTTTCAGATCTCCACAAAATAAACATTTAATGATTTTTGTCTTTTTTGTGTGTCAAAAGAATAAACCATCTTTAAATACTTGTATGTATTTGTATTTGTATTGGTTGTCATTTAAATTATTATTATTTTTATATCACACCAACATGCTGGTTCTCTCCATTTTTTTATTCCCACATGTCCTCGGTTGACATTTCAGGCATAACCTATGGAGAAGTTGGTTACCTGTCTGCACCTGATTTCTCTATAAAAATGATTTATAGAGATCATATCCTGATTGCATAATTGATCTTAACTGATATGAATTGCAGGTGTTATAAAAGTAGACAGGTGGCATTAATGAAATGGAAACCTTTGTTTCTATGACCTTGTAACTTTTCCTAGGTGTGTCCTAATTGGAGATATCAATGTCAACTTTGTTTTTAAAGCATTATACAGCAAACAAGTTGAACTGCAGCACTGCAAGAGATAAGGGTTTGAAAGACATAAAGCATTAATAAAATAATTTACTAGCTTAAAGACACATACAGCCCTCTAACTAATAGAAATAGTAAAATTATCAAGTCTAATATGTTTTCTTATAGGATTTACCTGTGTTTAAATCTATCAGTTTTCCTATCAACTCCAAGTATTGCACTGAGTAAATTACACAGAGGTTGATTCTGCTTAAAAAAAATTGGAAAACAGTTAGTTGCACTGGATTTTATTTTGGAGCATTAGAGTTAAGAAAACATATAAATGTCTCAATTAATAGAAGAAAACAGAATAGACATGACGTGTAATGTCGCTCAGTCAGGGAATTCAGGTGTACCGGCGGTAAGTTGAAGCATGTAGATTTACACAAAAATAAAAAATATAAAAACAGGTAAGGATAATATACAGTAAGGATAAATTTACAGCATTACAGCACTTTGAAATTATTAATAGCATAATTGGATTCAAAGGAATTGAATTTATCCAACTGAGAAGGATAAATTAAAAAATTTGCAAAATGTGTATTTGTGGATAAAAACGGCAATTTAATAGAATGAAAAATTGGCACAAGGATGTTATTTGAAATGATAAAAACTGCACAAGTAATAGGGATGTAGACACATAAGTTTGTTGAGTCTAACAGCTACTAGAAGGAAGGACTTTTGATAACCCTTCTTCATCCACACTGTTTGCCACAGAAAGCGTTGTATTTATAGTTTTCTTTTATTTAACAAACAGTGCACTACTTGTAGGCCTTCACATCTAATGTGACAAAATATGGAAAAAAGTATAATATGTACCATCACTTGTCCAGAAGGAGGCGGCAGTGAGCACAAACGTTCCTTTGCTCTACCGGTCAGTTCCAGAAGAAAAAGAAGAGAAACAGGAAATTACGGCGGCTCCTTTCCGTTAAGCAAGCAAGATAAACAAACGACGTTATATTACATTATGTAATATTTAGAACTCTGGTTTAATTTTCTTCATCACAGTCCGTATAGATATAGCCAGCAGCAGCAGACAGGTGAGGTGGACAGCCAGAAGCACAGAAGAAGAGGAGCTAGCAGCATCTTCGCGTTGCTAAGCTAAGCTGCTCGTCATGTTTATTTTAGTGCGAATGAGCGCGACATGATCACGGCATGGCAGCATAGATGCATTTGAAGGAAGATACGTGTTTAATTTAAAGGTAAGAGTTATTTGCAATAAAAGTGTGGCGTTTGTTAAAGAAAAACAAACAAAAAATATATAATTTTTTGTGATTCGCTGTATTTTCTTTGGCTTTCTGGCAGAAAAAGGTGACGAGTTCCAACACCGTTAATTTTAATGCAAACCTGCTTCATTTCCTGTCATCATTTATTATCCTCAACTGTTGCATGTTTTGTCGTGGCAGCGTTTTTCCACGCCCATTAAATATTAATTTATTTAACTTTTTGTCCTGCAGACTTTTGAAGGTTGCAGGAAACCGGTGAAACCTTCGCTTCTTAAAGAAAAAAATAAAAAACAGCGCAGCGTCAGCATGGCGTGGGCTCTGAAGCTGCCCCTCACGGACGAAGTGATCGAGTCCGGACTGGTCCAGGACTTTGATGCCAGTCTCTCCGGGATAGGGCAGGAGCTTGGTGCTGGGGCGTACAGTATGAGGTATGTTGAGGATAAAACCTCCATGCTGTTTTTGGTGTTAATGTTTATCTAAACGCTGCAGAAAATACTGTATTTTATTATAGTAGAGCATCAACAAGAAGTTCATGCGTTTCAAAAAAATTAATTCAAAGCAGTATATGTGAGTTTGTGACACAATGATGTATCTTAAGTGTTTATTTCTGTTCATTTTGTAATTTACAGCTTATGACTTATGAAAACCCCAAATCTAGTTTGTTAGAAAATAGAAAATCACATAAGACCAGTTAACAGTAATTTTTAATTAAGAAATTTTATATAGTGGACTACACAATCATGGAGAACACGACTGGCTTGACAGTCCTTGCAGTTGGCGGAAAGTTGAGTGGAAGGAAAAAGTGTGGTAGAAAAGGGTAAGATTCAAAAGGCATGGTTTAAGAAATGCCCCACACAGATGTGTCTAACTTTTAACTTTTGAATCAGGCACAGAATGGTCTGACCTGACTGAAAGAGAAAAATACTTTGCTTCTTCCAAAGTCCCTTTTTTCAGGAGTAAATAAATCATGCATTTCATTTGAAAATGAAGGCTTAGAAAAACAAACTTTATGGAGATTCTGCTTTATTTAAATTTTATTTTATTTTTTTTAACAGTATTTTGCACTTGCCCACTCTTCTAAAAGTACAAACACCTTCTTTAAAAACCACGGTATCTGTGCGCTTGATTGACCAACAAACTGGCCTTATTTGCAGAATGCGGCAATTTATTTTATATCATATTAATTGATTATTCAGCAGAATAAT
This sequence comes from Alfaro cultratus, assembly GCA_903066825.1. NCBI lineage: Eukaryota > Metazoa > Chordata > Actinopteri > Cyprinodontiformes > Poeciliidae > Alfaro > Alfaro cultratus. The sequence continues at coordinate 24,224 of CAEFZX010026130.1, forward strand.
GCACTGAATAATCAGTTACTAAAATAATCATTAGTTGCATCCCTAATTTAGTTTGCTTTGCAGTTTTTATTCTGATTTTCCAAATTTCAATTGCATAAAAAATATAAGTGTGAATTCTAAATTTGGCTGGATTGCATTAGTGCTCTACATTTCAGTATTATATCTGGTTAATTGAATGGACCCTAACTACCAGTAATAACAATAACTAAAATTTATTTACGGTAATTCCCCTTTGGGGTCAATAAAGTAAGTCTTGGATTTGAAGTATATTTTTAATTGATTAAGATTCCAAACCTCACAGAGAAAACTGGTGATGCTACATAATGGGGGAAAAAATATGAATTAACCGTTATTGATGTTGACAACTCAAATTAATCAATAGAATTAAGACCGCATGTTATTCAGATATCATGCAGCAACTATAATGTAGATATTACATTATTATTAGAAACATTTTCTGGGTGCATAATACTACGAAAACATTTTATAATACTGGTGAATTAGGCAATATTGATATAATCTTGATAAATAAAGAATTAAAAAGTGTTTCTATCTTTCAGCTTTAGACAATAGGAAACATGGACCCTAGTTAATTAGCAGGTTTCAATTAAAAAGTTGCTTCTGTCAAACTAAACATCATTAGTTTGTTTCTGGGATCTGCTGTTTTGATGAAACGCGTTGATAAAATCGATTCATCTAAAATTCTCACATTTGAGACTTTCTTGATAAATACTTAAATTTTCCTAATGTTTAGTCCGTTTTAGTTCAGTTCAGTACTTTGCTTTGTGGGTGATGAATCCATCTGTTCCCTTAAGTGGCTGATTGTGGCCAGAGTTCCTGTGTTGAGAGGAGCGAGGACTCCTGACCTGGAAACGTCGGTATTTAGTGGTGTTGCTCCCGGTTCTAGTTAACAAGCTGCACAGCAGGAGAACAACACGACTCATAATTCAGCCTAAAGCTCTCCTTCAGCAGCTCTGTCCTGTTTATAATTCATTCTGTATCTAGTATAAGATAATTACAAACTTTTAGGTTTGTTTTATGGAAAGAATGAATGTGAGGTGAGAGTTTTATTGTTAACACTTTTCTCATGGCTTTCCTCTGCAGCGACGTGCTCGCCCTCCCCATCTTCAAACAGGAGGAGTCCAACTTACCTCCAGAAAATGAAAACAAGATCCTTCCCTTTCAGTATGTTTTGTGTGCACCTACCTCGCCAGCCATTAAACTGCACGACGAAACACTCACCTACCTCAACCAAGGTCAGTATCAGGATCCCAGAGATGCTACAGCTAAAGCAGCAGGGTCCAAACTTTTTGCCCCGGGGTTTAAAACCAGCAAATTTTTTTGCTACTTTTAGTTTTACTGTGTATTCTTGAAGATCCAAATAATGAAAATTGAAATGAATGAATATTGATAGAAAAACAGACAATTTGGGTCATGAATTGTTTTTGTTTTGTTTTATTTTCAGGGGTCAAACAAAATAATTTCAAGGGGCACAAATGGCCCCCAACCACACTTTGGTTCCTGCTGATCTAAGAGTATAAAGTCAAAGACAAACCAAAACTAATTAACTTGCTTTTCTCCAAAGCGCTTGTTGAGTTGGGAAGGGCAGAAAACATTTAGGAACGTGTAAGATTTGAGTTTTGTCTAAAGCTCTTTAGAAAAGCTTGCAGAAACAAATAATGTAGTAATGAACATGCAGAGATAATCACTGTTTTTCTTCCTCCAAGTCTCATTTTTACTTGAAATCAGTTGCAAAAGCAGCACAAGGTGCACCGCCTCTCATGTGTATTGGCACTTTACTGCCACAAATTTCAGTAGATTTCACAGGGTCTTTATTTGATAAAACACCAAAAAATGGCGCATAATTTTGAAGTGATGCAAGATTTTTGTTTTTTAAATAACATTTTATTTAGAGGGTTTTACAATTCCATTGTGCATTTAAAAACAAAGACTCAGCCTATTTGGAAACATTTGTATAATTGAGCACACCCCAAAAAGCTACGGTCAGGACAAAACATTTAAACTCCTGGCAAATAAATGAGGTGTAGTTGTCAATCTATAACCATGATTGCTTGATCGATACCTGTAATTTTGCAATTTCTTACATATACGATTAAAATGAGTGAGAAATTGATATAATCAACAAATATTTTGTAATTAATCCATTTTACTTCAGGCTTCTCTACTTGTCTTTGCAGGGCAATCCTATGAAATTCGAATGCTTGATAATCGGAAGATCGGGGAGCTTCCTGAAATCACTGGGAAAATGGTGAAGGTAGGACACAGGCACACCCATTAGAAGGAAACGAATGCACCCAGTAGAACACTTTCATTCTATTGGCTGAGAGGTTGCTAGGTGACGGTACTTTTCTGTTCCAAGTACGAGCAGAAAATGACTCACAAGCGAGCAGAAATGTTTGGAAGTGGAGATTTGATCCGAGCAGAAAAAAGGTTTGAAAAAGCAGAGTGAATATTTGAAAGAGAGCAGAAGTTTTGAGTACAAGCGTTACAAGTTTTGAGAAGAAAGACATAAAGTCCTGCTTTCAGACTGAAAATGTGTTCTCTTGAATTACGGCAGCAAAAGTCCCCCATACGCCTCCCGTCAGCAGTTTTCTGAAAGCGTTTTTGTTTCTCAACCACAGAGCATCATCCGCGTTGTTTTCCACGACCGACGGCTCCAGTACACAGAACACCAGCAGCTGGAGGGCTGGCGCTGGAACAGACCCGGAGATCGGATTCTGGACTTGGGTACGGACCAGAGAACCAGCAGCTGCTGCTGTTTGAGGAACCTAAAGTTGTCTGAGACTTCTTACAAGAAGAACTGAGCCTTCCTTGTCTTGAATCCTTGCAGATATTCCCATGTCAGTGGGAATAATCGACCCGAGGGCTAACCCCACTCAGCTTAATACTGTGGAGTTTCTGTGGGATCCCTCAAAGAGAACATCCGTCTTTATCCAGGTAGCCCTTTACTTTACTTTGAGTTATTTCTGTTCATTAAACATCCGACATTTAACCTAATCAATGCAGAAATCCTCTGCATTATGTAGACAGAATAATGAGCGTTCAAGGTTGGGATAAAAAGGTTTTAATTTCAAATGTTCTAAAGTTTTTTACATAGTAAATTTTTGCAAAGGTAGCTAAAAACAAGACATTTTTCCCATTTTGTTAGGAGAATGTTACGACTGGCTCAAAGTTATAACAAAATGGGAGACCAGGCAGTGGTTAAAGTGCATAAAAAGGGGTATTTATTAACAAAAACAGCAATGGATTGTGGATGTCAGTATCAGTGGTGTAATGCAGACCTCAGCTCTGTTTTGTTGCCAGAGCTGAGGTCTGGCAACAAAACACCAGAAGCATCAAGCAGCAGAGCGGATGCCAAAGGCGACCCAGAAGGTGGAGACAGCCAGGTTCAAATACTCTGTGCTCCAAATCAACGGATCAGAAACACCTGCAAAGGGGAGGAGCACAAAGACAGACAGAAGCAACACCTGCAGCCCAGACCTTAAGGCCCAGAGCAGTGACAGGGAATAATCTGGCTGTGGAACTAGTGCTTTTTTTTCATTTAAAAAAAAATCAATTTTAAGGAATTATTGACTTTAAAACATTAACACTTAAGTTAGTTTTGTCTTCTTTCAAGTATGCTAAGATATTTGCACTAGAAACTAGACCAAAGATACTTGGTAAGATCTTGTGTTTTTGCAGTGAGATTTATTTATATTAATTCGTTTCTGTTTGCTGTTCATGTTCTTTACAAAGCTAAATTATTTAAGATACTTTTAAGTTCACAATGCTGTAGGTCAAAGGTGTCCAAATTTGGGTCACTTTGTTTCAAAATGTTGCTATATTTAATCAAGTTTAAGAAAGAATAAAAGCTGATTTGGTTGCAACAAAGTCGGCTTTTCAGTAGAAGTCTCTTGGTTTGACCTTTTGTTTTTATTAAAACATAAATACTTTATGATGTATTCTACATTTTCCTGTGCAATAAAATTTGTGTTGGCAACAATTTTAACCCTGATTGCAAATTAAAAGTTGACGGATGAAATTTGTACCATTTTTGAATTACACAATATCAGTCAAAGGGCCACAAATGGCACTTTGAACACCGCTGGTGTAAAAAATATCATCACTAACCGTAGACAAGAGATCCTCAGTGATAGTTTTGTATTTTTATTTTTCAGGTTCACTGCATAAGCACAGAGTTCACCATGCGCAAACACGGAGGAGAGAAAGGCGTCCCTTTCCGCATCCAGATCGACACGTTTAAGGAGAACGAGAGTGAAGAGTACACAGAGCATCTGCACTCTGCTTCCTGCCAGGTCAAAGTCTTCAAGGTTAGAGAGAAGGAGCAAAAAAAAAAAAATGAAACGAGAGAGAGAGAGAGACTCACTCAACTGCGGCACATTAGTTTTAATGAAATATTGCACCTTCCTGACTCATTTCAGCCCAAAGGTGCAGACAGAAAACAAAAGACGGACAGAGAGAAGATGGAAAAGAGAGCGCCACAGGAGAAGGAGAAATATCAGCCGTCTTATGAAACTACGATTCTGACTGAGGTGAGCATGTTGGGCGCGAGTTAAAGGCCTGAATGGAGAAATTCCTGATTTATGATGATGGATAAAGTGTCTGATAAGCGTTACTGATTGGTGTCAGCTTTAATCTGCAGATATACCCAAACTATTAATGTTTACACCAACATGAACAAATTATCAGAAATTAGAAGCAAAAGAGCGAAGTGTCAGTAAAACATCTAAGCACACACAGTTAGGTGATAAATTGATTTTTAGTGATTTAATCAAATATTTAGATTTTTTTTTTTTTATTTAATTTTTGGAAAATCTCAATTTTCTTTTTTTTTTTTTCTAGTTTCTGTGACTTTGTTTGACAAGCGTGTTTTAAATCTTCTATTTATTTGGTCTTTGAATTCAGAACAGCTTTATGATGGAATATTTGGGCCATAATAAGATTTTTTTATAATTACAATAATAAAGTGTTAATATTACCAGAAAAAGTCATAATATTTGGAGAATAAAGAAGTAATTTTATGAAAACTCCAAAACAAAAATGAGAAATATTAAGCATCTTGTGAAAGTATAAGGTATAAGTTTTACAGACCTTACTTACCGTATTTTCCGGTCTATAAGTCGCACCAGCCATAAAATGCATAATAAAGAAGGAAAAGACATATATAAGTTGCATTTTTGAGGGAAATTTATTTGATAAAATCCAACACCAAGAACAGACATGTCATCTTGAAAGGCAATTTAAAATAAAAATAGAATAGAGGCAACAACAGGCTGAATAATTGTACGGTTTGCTAACGTTACATGACAAACAACGAACTGAGAACAGCCTGGTATGTTAACATAACATATTAAGAGTTATTCAGATAACTA